>JAEIIM010005079.1:0-19090 GCA_018874515.1 Drosophila greeni | reverse complement strand
AGTTCTCTCCCTAATTACTCTAAAATCGTAAATCAAATCTGTGGCTTGTCTTAAACCCCTTCACATAGCTTTAAGCGTTCTCCCAACTCTTCAAATTAAAAACAAAGCCAAGGGTATTTATGTTTTGAATCCAAAGTCTGGAGACTCTTGAAACTTGAGTTTTTGGTTTATATTTTTTCGATGTTGCTCGCTGCCTCTGCCTGGGCTGGCGGCATTAATAATGTAAAGTGCGTGCGTCAAATGTAAATTCCTGGCTGGCAGCTCACGCGATTTCATAAACTTGCGACATTCTCGGCAAACAATTCTTTTCGCTCCAAATATAGGCATACGACAGTGGGTGTGTGTGGGCGCACTTCAAGGCTTCGAGACTTAACGCTCAGGTGGGAGAAAATCTGGGGAAAATGCGGGAAAGGCGAGGGTAGAAGGCACTTTTGCTTATCAGCTTAAATGTAAATGCCAGCGAATGCAGAGCGGGGGAGGGAAAGCAGTAGCAGCAGCAGCAGCAATAGCAGCAGCAGTAGCAGCAGCAGCAGCTGTTGCTGCTGCACTGGGGGATTTGCACATTTATACTCGCATATTGCTGCCATACTCACCCTACCCTCCCTACCATTTTTTCGAGTTGATTTTTTGAGTGTATATTGAATAAAAGACGATTTTCCCCTACTGGATTTGCGCGTTCGACAAGCGGCTTAAATACGTAAGGGTAATACACACATCCCCTTTGCATATGTGTCTGGGCGTCTGGGTTATGACTTATCCCGGCGAGTGTGAGTGTGCACTGCCTTTGAAGTGCCGGTTGGCTTATTAGGGGTCCAGGGACCCTACTCCGGAGTGCATCAGCATCGTCAGCCCGGCTCAGTGGGACTTACACGCAGACAGACTCTCCCAAGGCGATCGACTATAATTGGACCCTTCAGAAATCGTCCATATGGTGGATGGGTCAAGCCGGAGAGGTGAGAGCTCTCGCGCCAGGCGGTGGCTTTGATCTTGGGTGGGACCTTGATAAACGCTTTCACCCGCTAAGCCCTGGTGGGCTAAGCCCTATTTTAGAGGTCTCCTTATGGGATTTTAGGGGTTTAAGGGGGGAGTTTCTTCCAATTAGTCAACATAAATAGTTGTTTCTGTACTGGTATTGTAAGGTGGCCTTTGGTTTACTTTTTCATAGGAAAATATGTTAGATTTTAATTAAAAACATATAGAAAACAGTAGCTTACATATTTAACTAGCTTTTACAAAAGTCTCTTGCAGAAAATTAGCTCCCAGGGCGATCTGTTCTATCTTCAACATTTACCCCAAAAAATCACGTATACGCCCAGTGCGTCAAAGGAAAGGAGAGACTCCTTTGAGTCTTTGATCTTTTTAGCCGGAATCAGAGACACCGACTCTTATTAAATGTTTCGCTTTCGATTTCGAGGCGAGAAACACTCAAGTCGCGGTGCGTGTGTCTTTGTAAACTTTCATTAGTTGTCTCGTTAATATTCCAATTGTTGACACACAAAAGACGGTGGACCAGAGGGGGACACTGACTGGGCGGAGGTTACTTGCTTAACCTGTGTATAAAGGAATTTAATTAATAACGTCCTTCGTCCTTTTGCGTGTGCAGCGCGGCGTAAACTTAATTAAATGCGCAAGTGGCAGTGGCGAGTGGCAAGTGGCGGCAGAGTGGCAAGTGACAAGTGGAGATGCAGGAGCAGCAGTTCGGCGCAGCTCGGGTTAGCTCTCAGCCAAGGCTAAAGGTGGGCCGCACACACCTGGCCCAAACAGAAGTCGCTGAAAAACGCAGCCCGCAGTCACATGTCAAACATTTTTATTGGCACAAACGCTGCGTTTATGGCCCAGAGTCCCGGCTCCCCACTCCGGTTAATAGTGAAAAATGATGCAACAACGGGCGAGATGATTGTGGGGACCGCTTAGACAGAAAACCAGATGGAAAATGGAAAACGGCAATACGGGGTCGTGGCGGCAATGGCAAGTTCATGGAGTTGGTCATAAAACAACCAGTTGTGGTTCGGCGACTTTAACGCCCTGCCCCGTTTACGAGTTTAGAGAGCGCACCGCGGGTTTATAACCTGTAACTACTGGCGGGGCCAAAAGTTTATTAAGTTTATGCCGAGTGCATAAAATATGCAAAACCGCCAAAGTTCATCATTCTGGCTGTGGGATCTCGCCGTGTCTCTGGGCATAATCGCTGGTTATTGCCATTTGGACGGGTTGGCAATCAGTCTATGCTGATTTTATCGCAATCTTGTTGGAAATTTCAAACGTTTACGAGTGAGTTTTTATGGCTTCAAGCGATGAGTCAGTTGTGGCGGAGGATCCTGTAGATTTATGGATTGTTTACTAAAACGGGAGCTCGTCTGAATTAATGGTTAATTTTAATAGAGAGTTATATATTATTTATAATATTTTTTACGACATTTTGTTTTCTCAATTCAAACCACTTTTTTAATAAATTTCAATTCCAAACCCTTCCAACTTTTCTCCACGTGCAAAGGGACCGGCAGATTTGGGTTTCAATCAAACTACAAAATGCACTGACGTCCCGGACAGTTTTCCCTGCACCGCCGTGGGCTTTGACAGACGACTGAAGGAGTTATGCCCAGGTCCACGCCCCTCCTCGACCACGCCCCTCCACACCCGAAATCTAAATCAATTTCAGTCGAACGCCTTTTGCCTGCCATTGATTTATGGCCCACGTCCTCGCGTCCAGAGCAACGTATAAGTGGAAAAGCCGAAACTTTACCGAATTATATTTCAATTCGGCAGCGAAAATGAACAAAAAATAGAGCGGGCAAGGGAGGCGGCAAAAGATGTTAAAAACTTTTTGACAATTGACTTAAAAAGTTGCCTCAAGCTGGCAGAAATTGACTGCCTTCTGTATACAAATAGGCCGACACACATGCGAGGATACGAGGGGATACAAAGGGCGAGTATGGAGCGAAGAAGGAAAGAGAGAAGTTCAGCGACGGAAGGGGCAAGGAAAATGGCGGCGCGGCCATGGAAGCGGAAGTAAACACATAAAACGGAAATGAAAATTCAATTATTTCGTTACGATTGTTCAACTTTTGTGTGTTGTTTTCAGCGAGTGTGTGCGGCGCGGCGGCGGTGTTCCCATTTCGAGTGGCAGGCCAGAGTCGCAGGGCAGCAAAAAGTTGAAAATTAAGTTAACGTGCAACTCGCCTGCATGCGACTTTCGCTCGTTTTCGCCCAAATTCAATTTTGGCTGCCCCATTTTCAGCTCAGCTTTTTTTTAAGCAGTAGAATTCCCGCTTTTTTTTCGACATATGTCCGACTGCTTGGACATTTAAATGCGATTTTCCAGCGTTGCTTCACGCACAATTAGCCCGACGAATCGATTTTGGCCCAAAGCGACGCTCCAGCCACCAAATGCAGTTAGTAGTTAGTACTGAGTCGAAATGCTGAGTGCAGATTCGGTGTTCTACAGCCTAGTGATGGCCGTGGTGTTGACCACAGTTCTCCAGACACATCAGCGCCTGGGGAGGGGTCTCGAGAACATGCGCTGGGAGCGCACAATTTACTCCCAGACGGTGCGGGACACCCACGGCAGGCCTGTGCCGCTGAAGACCTTCCAGGGCCAGGTGCTGCTCATTGTGAACATTGCCTCCAGGTACGGGGGGGAACTCATAACTAAATAGGTATAATATTATAAACCCTCCCTCCAGGTGCGGTCTTACCCTTACCCAGTACGCGGGCCTGCAGGAGCTGAGTGAGCGGTACGAGGAGCGTGGCCTGAGCATCCTCAACTTCCCCTGCAACCAGTTCGGGGGACAGATGCCCGAGTCCGACGGCCAGGAGATCCTGGACCACCTGCGCAAGGAGGGCGCCAACATAGGCCACATTTTCGCCAAGATAGAGGTAAAGGGTAACGGGGCGGATCCCCTGTACAAAATGCTCACCCTGCAGCAGCCCCCGATCGAGTGGAACTTCGTCAAGTTCCTGGTGGATCGTCGGGGAAAGGTGTTCCGACGGTACGGCGCCGAGCTGGAGCCATCAGCCCTGGTGGATGACATTGAGCTGCTTTTGAAGTGAAACAGAAATATATGTGGAACGCAATGCGAGTGTGACAACGCGTTATCATGGGGGATTACCTGCTGGGACGGTGCGCTTTCGGAATGATGTTCCCTGCGCACGCCAGCGATTTCCTCCACACGCTCCTGGCTGTCGCCTTTCCCGCTGACTTCTGTCAGTTGCAAATGGCCACAGGAGCGAACGGGGGGAGGAGGGTGGTGGGTTGACCTTTTGGTCGGCTGCACTTGTCACTTCGCTTTATCAAATTGCAGTTACCGTTTTGCAGCAGCCAGGCGCACGTCACGTCAAGCATCCGCCCCGTGTGACACAATCGAAAGCGGCGAGGGGCTCGGGACGTAAAGCCAATCAAATGCAAGGCAGCCTGGCGCGGAAAACTTTCTTTCGAACTGTGTGGAAAGCGAGGCGAAGCGGAAGGCAACGAAATAAAAATAGACAAAGCTCTCGAGTTTCCATTGCGGTAAGTTTCCTCTCTGCCTGGAGAAGTGTCAATCGAAACGTGATATTTAAACCTCTGGGGATTTGGGGCTTAAAGGTAATCTCTTAAGAAGTCCTTACAAAATATTTCAGATTTAAAAGGAGAGTGTCGGGGAGATTTGAAAGTAAGGTTTAGCAGTGCTCCCCACATGCTTGAAGTTATGCTTAATTTCCTAGTTTCCCTCACCTTGAACCTCCCTCTGCATAAATGGCAGAAACAATCATAAAAACGCCACAAAAATGCCCGTGCCTCTGTCTTGCAATTTTTTGTTGAGGCGAAAATGCTGAATGAAAATGCAGAAAACTCTGGCTTGGGAATGCAGCTGGCCGAGGTCTAAACGGAATGCGGCTGTCCTGGACAACTTCCTGCTGGGATGCCCCTGCCCCCCGGCGACCTTCCTCCGCCTCTTCCGAGTTTGTGCAACCGCAACGGAGCCTGACTCCGTCTGAATGTGGATGTGGACGTGGAAGCCCCTGTGTTTCGGTGCCTGTTCCTGCTCTCCCGACTCTGGCTCTGTTTCTGATTCTGTTTTGCCTGCCGCTCCTCGTTGGCATGCAAACAAGCCCTGCCCTGCCCCGCCCTGCCGGCTGCAATATAAAAACGTGCCTGCACATTTGCCACATGCTTACGCCCTTGTACACTGTAAGTAATTTGTAATTGGAGTGGGAAATGATGACAAAATTAAATATTTATATTATTTTGATTGTGTCTAGGGATTAAAATAGATTGGAATATGAGAGAAGTAATTAAAAAGTTAGTGGAAATTATATACAAAATTACTGACAGATGTAAAAGGTATAAGAAATAACTGAATCTATGTATAATAGGTTCAAGAAGTGAACAAGAAACTATAGCTAAGATATAGTGGATATTGTAATGCACTTAAACCCCCCCTTTCTCCCTGTGCACCCCGTACGTGTTTGGTTTGCCCGTGCGGCTGTGTGTATAGCGTTGACAGTAACCGAAATTGCCACAATTTGCGGCTGTGTACAATTTGGCCACTCATCAATCTGTGCGCATGTTAACCAAAAAACCATTACAAACAAGTCAGACAATATCGTGAAGAGGGGGGAAACAGAGGGAGAGGAGTGGAAAGAAAAGGATAGCAGCAGAGTAGCATTTCCGGTTACGCATATATTTTCCTCCTTTTTTGTATAGTTTGTTTGCCGTTTCCCCTCTTTCTTTTTGTAATTTTTTGCTGTTGAGCTCGAGCATCAGTTGGGTAATTTTATTTGATGAGCGCATTACTTTTGCATTTTATATGCCACGGCTGCCAGGGCGTATGCGTAATAACTTGCGAATGACTAAGAGGAAGGGCTCCTTTCCCCCCGGTAACCTAACCTCTCTCCCGCGCAAACCAATTTAATTTTTCAGCGGAAAATTCGTCGTTTTCGCGACGATGAAGACGACGACGAAAAGCCTCAGCGAAAAAGTTGGTTTGTTAGTTGGTTTGGCATTTGTTCGGTTGCCTGAGTTGAAACTTAATTAACATTTGATTGATAAAGGTTGCACACTCACTCACACACCCGGCAAGGCACACCTGCACACACACACCCGCAGCGACGTGTGTGTGAGATTGTTGTCTGCATGCAAATGAAAATGTTCAATGCCGGCGGCGCATTCGCCATTCTCCAGTGATTATTTATGCCAGTGTGCGTGTGTGTGTCGTGTCTGTGCGCCTGTATGCGTGTTCGAAATTTTAATTAGTATTATAAATTATTGCCAACGGTGTAGTAATTAAAAGTATGTGCGTACGGGAGGCGGCGGCGGAGGAGATAAAGCCTGAAATTTTAGCCAATTAAACTTGTATGACAGACACGCCTCAACCGACCCGCATTTTCCGGCCTCAAACCCCCGGAAGACCTAAACCAACACGGGGGTGCACTTGGAAAAATTAACTAAATTTTGTAATTGAACAACAGAATGTCACTTTCCCTATTTTTCAAATAAATAAATAATAAATAAAACCCAATCAAATGTAACCATTTGTTCGTATCGATTATTATAATTCGAAAGCCATATTTATTTTCCTCCTCCCTCAAACAGATTTTTCTCAGTGCACCCTCGTCGTAATTCATTGCCTGATGGCTGGCTAAATATTTCGTTTAAATTTGCATGCCGAAATCACCGAAATTTAGTGGCAGTTGGCATTGATTCGCCTTTGATTTGATTTGGTCAACGTCAATTGAATTTGGCGACTTTTTCTTCTGCCATTCTCCTCTTGTGCTCGGCTAAGCAGCTTAGCTCCCCCACTTTCCACTTTCCCTCTGCCGCTTTGTCACATGTGTGTGTCTGTGTGTAGTGGGAATTGCATTTTCTTATCGCTTTCCCAGCCAAATGCAAATGGCGAGCTGGCGAATGGCAAATCGCAAATGGCAGATGGCAGAGAGCGAGCAAAAAGGGACAGAATGGCACAAAGGCCACAAGAAAGGCGAAGTGAACTACAGAGCTACAGAGTTGAATTCAATTTGTGCAGTGAAAGTCCTGGCGAGATGAACAGGGCCACTCCCAGAGCGGAGCAAAACCTGATCTGGATAAGCAATGCGAATTCAAAGCTCGATTTCAATCATCATTTGACTCACTTTATCATATTAAAAATTTATTGATATTCGCCCAAAAGACCCATAAAATACTTCAACACATTTGGCCCCCGAAAAAACCAAGCCAGAAAATACAGCAACAAAAGACACACACACACCGAGGAGCAGACGAAACAAAAAGCTCAACGTAGGAGAGGAAAATTCAATAAATTGCTTGGCTCGACATAAAATAATGCTGCATTATAGACTTTAGCCAGCCCGCGGTCGAGTAACCGCCAAATGTTGCCCTGGAGAGCAACCAGCAAGCACACAACAACAACGAAGGCAACAATAATAATGACAACAACAAGCTGGCGGGAATCCTGTATAACACACAGGGCAACCTTGACAGTCAATATCCTTCAGGAGGCTACATGGGCTGAGAAGTAAGGTTTGTTCTGTAAAAATATTAAAAACTTATGAAGGGGATAAGTAAAAAAAATGTTGATACCTTTGGGATCTGTAAAGTATTTTTTATTAAATTATTTATTCAATTATCTTCCCACAGTGCCAAAAATTATCCGCGTAAAACTAAATTTAAATAAATTAAAAACTCAAAGCCCCTTAATTCTGGTCAGCAATATTTAAACTGGCTTTGCTTCCACACACAAGCTAGCATTATATAAATAAATAAAATAAAACACTGAATAAATAAACTGCAGTTCAAAGTTCTTAAATAAACATGTGTATTTTTTCATTTAAAAATCCGCCACCTCAAAAGCTGCGAATGATTGCACAAAAATTCGGACGAACTCGATGTGTTTACTTAACGCCGAATAATAAACAGTGCTCCGAAATCTGTTTTTGGTCTGCCAAAAAGTAAGAGTATGCCGGCATCGAGGTGTGTTATTTCGCTTTATTTTTTGCTGGGCTTTATCTCTGCTCCGGGATAATTCAAATTGTCGCCGACGAAACAATGACAGTGTCGGAGATCCGGAGACTTGAGACTGCGAAGGGACCCCTTCACGAATCGATTGCTATTTATGTTTTATGAGACGTAAAATGATTGAGCCAAACGGAAGGCGGCAATCCAAAAAATGCCAAATAAAAGGGGGTGTGGCGGAAGGGTTTTTTTTTTTGGGTGTGTGTGGGGGGTTTCTTTTTTTTTTTTGGTTGGAAGTAGGCCCGAGACAGCTGCAAAAGTTTATCGCCAAGGCAGACCGCATTAAATGCGGGACACACGCACATTTACGCACTTTACGTACGTCCGCATCTTGACGTCAGATAAAGGATGTCTGCACTGGGAGAAAAGTATCTTAATATCGATTCAAGACGGTAAATAAATATATTTTTTATAAATCATTAAATGTATTGCTAAGATGGCTGAAGACTGTCTAATTGTCGGCTACAAATCGTAATGAAAATTCTCTAAAGAATTTATTTAATTTTCTGAATCTTTTCAGATCATATGCTTAATATATTCCCCATTTCTCCTGGTGTATATAAACGTATATAGTGTGCAGCGCTTGGGGAGGATGTCCGCTATCAGGAAAAGCGTTTGCCTGACGTTGATGGAGGCCACCAGAGGGGCGGAGGGTCAGATGGTCGGAAAAAGCGTGTAAATTACAGGGGCCGCCAGTTTTTTTTCTCACTCGCATTTTCGGCTCCCGATACAGCCTCGGCTTCAGATTCAGCTCCTGCTCCTGCTCCTGCCCCTGCTCCTGCTCCTGCTCTTTGTGTATCTTGAAAAGTTTGGCGTGTGTTGTTGTCATGACGGCTATCATCTTAACTTGATGTGGTGTTAAGCATTGTTCTTGTTGTTGCTGCACTCGCAATGATGAACTGACAGATTTGGGCACACAAGTGGGAGAAGTCCTTGAAGTCCCTTTAATAATCCCTCGAATCGGATTCATGGGAATCTCCGAAATGCCCCGAAATTGTAATTGAAAATTCAGTTGCGCTAATTAATCTTAATTGGCCAGAGTGCTGCCCCTTGTCCGCGGCCAGGTTCATCGATCAAACAGGCGCACACACACGCTCGCGATTGTCCCGGGGTTATGGCAGCACTAATGACTAAATAATTGATCGGCAAGTAATCCCGAGATGGAGCCTTCGTGGCCGTAATGCAGCTTTTCAATTTGCTAGACCAAAAATGCCGCTAAGCGGCTTATGGCCGCACATACGCGTGCGACGGGGCTAAGTGAATAAAAATCTTTTTGCACAATTCATTAAACGCAAATTATGCCCCAGAGATGGTGCTGCATTGTGCCTGGCTTTTATCCATTTCGTTTTTGCCTTTCTCTGTTCTTTCATTCTTTCTTTCTTTTCCTCTGTGCTATTTGTTTGCGCGGCACACGCGAGTCCTGCGAATTTAATATGAACTCGCACACAGACAGCTGAGGCCCCGAAAAGGATTCACGCACACAGAGCGAAAGCGAGAGGGAGCGAGACAATGAACCCGAAGGATACGAAAGCGGAGCTACTGAATCAAGGTAATAAAGCGGGCCTCCTCTCCTTGCACCCACTTGTTGGGTGCCTAACAAAACTTTCGCCCGGCGGTCGTTGGTCGTCGGGCGCCGGAAACGGTCACGATATAGATAAATACAAGTTGACAGGACAATTTATTGTCACACTTAGCGCCTCGCGCGAATGCCATTGTTATGTAAAAGAGCAATTGCCATGCGGGAGAGCTGCGAGGCTGGGAATCTGCTCCGCCGGAACACGGGGCGGATGCTTTTTGGCATTGCGTATACGCACCATCGGCCAGGGCAGGAGCAGCAGCAACGCACGGAGCGCATTCGCATTGACGTCACGTTGCAGGCGGCAGCTGTGCGTGCCTGTGAGTGGATTTGGACACCAGCAGGTGGCAACACTCGAAGAAAATGAATTAAATAAATTTAGAGATTTTTGGAGAGATCCTTAAGGGACACTTGCTTATAAATATGGTCAGCAGTCCTTAAACTTTTCTTATATTTGCTGTATAAAGATTTCTAAAAATTTCTTTTATATTCCAATTATATATACACTTTATACTACCCCCTAACATCCTTTAGCCACAAACAAAAATGTTTCCGTCAGTGTTTCGATACTTTTTCAAGCACTGGTACCCATCTTGCACTGGGCACGTGCTGAGGATAAGCAGTGAGGCATCGCCCCGAAGGACACGCATCCGCCACCCACTCCCAATCCCCTCCTGGTCGGTGTGCGAATCGTTTTATTGCAGGATGGCCATGCAATATGTATAAGCTGATTGCTGGCAGTCATAGCCAAAGGAGAACAAACAACCGACACAATTACGGCAGCAATCTTAAACAATCATTGACAGGCTCCGGCTCCACCTGGGCAACTATTCCCTTTTTTTTCCCCTCAACAGGTAGAGCCTGTCGCATCCTTTTGCATGTCCCGAAAGGAGAGAAAGCTGCTCTGGGCCGGGACCAAAGATAAAAAGCTGCTCAAATTGAAATTCCAATCGGGTATTACACACGGGTCGCCTCTCTTTTTATACGCCTTTTGTGCTGTTCTTGTTTATTGAAACAGCGGCAACAATAAATTTTGTAGCGCATACTTCAAATGTCAAATGCGGCGGCGATAAAAATTTCCTTTATTGTGCCACAAACGAACGATAAACACACACAGGCCACACATATCCCGGCCACTGCATTCCCTTTTCGGGCTCCGGCTCGGTCTCGGTCTCTGGCTCGGTCTCGGACTTGGTCCTGGACTTTGGCTCCTCGAAACTGTTTGGCTTTGACAGTTTTTGCAATTTATATTTATTCCGAGGGCTGCACAAACCATCGGATACGCATAAGTAAACCATCGCCTGACCCTGCATAAATTAAGATAATCGCGCTTAGTTTTGGCTTGGCTTCTGCTTTTGGGAGTTTGAGTTTCAGTTCCAGTTTCTGTTTCTGTTTCTGTTTCTGTTTAGACGTGGCTGCATAATTTATGGCCCTGTGAAGTGGCGAAAACCTTTCAGCCAAGTCTCAGCCCCAGTCGAGGCTTTAATTTTGTGTAATTGAACTCCAGCTGCGGTATTCCCATAATCAATGTCGACAACTTCAATGGGTTGATGGCGAGCTGTCCGCTTAATGCGTTAATGGTTTTGGCCGCCCCGTTGACAAGCCGTCTGGCTGACAGCCTGCACAGCGGGAAAATATAGAAATACATTTAAAAATTCAATATTTATGTTGAATTTATTGACAATCTGTAATCCACTGTCAGGTCAACACAACTCCAGAGACTTGAAACTTGACTTGAAAATTATATACACCAAAAGCCTGGCTGGTAAAAGCTCTCTATAATCCCTTTAACTTGTTATAAATGCCTTCAAGTACCCCAAGAAACTAGTTTTATGATTGAATATCTGCAGATTAAGCATTATCCCCCATTATTGCCAGTGCACTCCTGCCTAATCCCTGTCCTGGCTTGACAGGAAATGAAATCTGCCAGCTCCATTATCGCCTGTCCTGGCCTCTCGATCATTGAATTGCAATTTCCAGCTGGAACTCTTGGCACAGTCCGGACTATTTGCATAAGTATGTCGATTCCCGGAGCTGAGGAGAGTTCATTGCAGCACGTGCTGCCCATGCTTAAGCACACATTGCGGTCTGGCCTTTGACCTTTGCCAAACCAGGCGAAGCCCGGTCCGGCTCGGTCCCCGGCCTGGTTATTATTTTAATGGCCCTCCGAAGTGGCTGCCCCGTTGTTGCTGTTGGCAATGACCAGGCCATGATTTTAATGCCAATTTAATATAATTTTTATGCTCGGTCCTTGGCCAGGCTCTAAATACGTGCCAAAATGGAACCGAATCGAATCGCAACGGCAACGGCATCGGCATCGAAATTGCCGCAATGATTTGGCATATTTACTGGTCAGGACTTCCAGCAAAATCCAGCTGGAATATTAAATCGGAAATCGATCGATGACTCTACAAGACAAAGGTTGTTTTGACTGTAAATTAAATAGGAGATGAAACAAGTTCAGGCGTAATAATTCAAGTCAAAACATGGCTTGTCCCAAACCCTAATTAAATGCAGCTGAAAAAATCCAACCTGAGTGCAAATTGACAAACTTTTTCCCGGAAAACTTTCCAGCATGTGGAAGGAGCGCTCGTTTTTTAATTAACATTTTCTCACATAAGGCAAGCTTTGAGCCACTCGTAGTTGGTTTTCACTGTAATTAGCCGACTTGCCACTCGAACTCAGCCGCAGTTCTCCCACTCATTAGCATTATTTTTCCCTCCGAGCCCCCTAATTTAAGGGAAAACTTCTCTTCGGGGCTGGGTAAAGTGTGCCTCCCTTAGGCTGGCAGTAATTTTACATTGCTGTCATCAATCAGCCTCACATGCCGCACATAGGAGCTGTAATAAGGTAATTTTAAAAAATATATACAGGCAAATATAAGACCTTGAAATATTAATAAAGTACTTACAGTCTAAGTTCTTTTACTTGGAGTTTTATTTAGCAGAGGATTCCATCTCGGCAGCCTTTTCGCCTGCTTCGAAGATCTTCTCCAGCTGGGTGAACAGGCCGATGGCGCGAAAGTTCTCCTTTATCAGGGCAAAATCCTCGAGAGCCTTCAGCAGGAGCAAAGCATCCTTGTAGCTGTTCACGCAGTCTGGCAGCGGTGCCTCGTTGGTGTGAAAAGGACTAGGGGCGGACGCATGTTCTGTCTCTTCCCATCTCACGAAAATATTTTCACTAAAGGGATCAGTTGGGGGCTGTTGTATCTTCTCCATCTTCGAGGTACAGTTGCTGGAATTAGAGTCCATCTTTCGCATAGTCGGTGTCCTGGTTGAGTCTTCCAAAAAGTAAGTAACTTCCGGTTCGACTTTTATCAATTCAGGGGGAATTTTCAACATCGGGATGTTGGTTGTGGGCGGAGCAGACTCCGGCGATCCAGTCAGCGATTCGAAGGTCGTGGAGGTGCGGGGTGCCTGTGCTAGTTTTCGGCATCTTCTAGCATTACGCGATAGCTGAGATAAATTCGGTTTTCTAGGACACGGCATTTTTTCTTCGAATCAAAAAGGAAAATGAGAAAAAGTACAAAAAACATTTTAACTAACTTACCGTTTATCTAAATGCACTTAGAAAACTATTAACACAAAGCAAGAAATATGAATGACAAATGACAATGATAGCAAAGGCGACTGCAATTTATTGAAATCATTTGTTACAAAATATGTAATTTGGTTTGGTTAGGTGAGCCCGAAATAAAATGGGAATATAGAACATATAGAGCACTCATTGATACAGTTCAACAAATAAAATAAATTATAAGCAATTAGTAAACATGAACTTGAGGAACGTTTGTCTCGTATGCGGGGGGATGCGATTCCTGTGGAGCTGTGGGTGTCCGAGGCTTTTCCTCCCCCCTTTTCGTTTCGTAAACCCTTGAATCCATATCTTCAGGCTTTTCCAGCTCCCTTGTATAGGCCTTCAAGATCACAGCTTGCATGCAGACAAGCAGAACTGAAGGAATTAAATGTTTAGTTAACTTGAAAAATGCTCAGAGAAATTGTTTACTTACTGCCATAAATGAACAGATTAATGCAACTGTAATACCAACATTTTTTAATTGCATAGATATGTGATCCGATATAAACCACCGAGGCTATAAGCCAAATTAGGAGAATATTAGCCTTGAACTTCTTGTGGGCAATCAAGACGCTCAGGACCAGAAGGCCCGAGGCCGTGATGAGTACGGCCTTGCCCAATTTTTCCGCCTCGGAGTACTCTGGGGAATATTTATTAAAATATTTGTGATCTCAGAAGAACAACCTATGTAGCTCTAGTTACCGTTTGGAAATAAATAAAATATGTCAAGGCCCATGAAGACGTTGACCAGCCCAATGATCACTTCCCGAAACATTTTCCCTCAGCAGATCGATCTCAACTGAGTCAGAAATTGCTGGAAATTTTCAGCCGAGATCGGGCAAGTGTACACTAGAAACTGTGAACCCAGCAAAGGGTTGATCTCCTTTCGCAAGCCATTTGACACCGACCAAAGTTCATGAAACAAAATGAATGCATAACTAATTCGGCAGGGCACACACTGTGTGTGCATTCATGTTTATTTGATGGCTCAACTTTTCGACACTTTGTGCATTAGAAAGTTTTACTAGTTTGGACTTTGGGGGCAATTATATTTACATTCAACCGACGAGACAGACTCCCGCTTAAGTTTTTCGGCTTAAACAGGTAACCAAGAGCCGGAACCGGAGAGACGGAGTGCGCCCCGGAAAAAACTTTTCCAACTTTGGAGTTTTTAATTAGGATTTGTTTCCAACACAGCCTCACGAAAGGCAGGAACTCCTACGTTCAGATGCATCGTCAAGTCATAATAAATAACATTCCGGAGAGAGCCCTGAATCGAGTGGATAATTTATGAATATATTTTTGTAATTAACAGGCGGGAGAAATTTATCATAAATTTCCATCTAATTGCATTTTTATGGCGTCAAGTTTGGGCTTCCCCTTCGAAGGGAGAAAGCCATTATAAGTAAACGTGACGGATGAGTGAAAATTTTGGGGGAACTGGCAGGCAGTCAGGGTTGAGGCTGTTTTTTATATTTAATTTCCTTTCTTTGGCAGAGTATTTGCTGTTCGTTAGGGAGTAGTTTTGTATATGTTTTTAGGTTGTTTTCAGACTTGATATATTTTGTTTATATTTTGAATCTTTTGGAAATCGGGTATACTGTTTGCGGGCAACCTTACTTCAAGTTACATTTACTACATATGTTTTTATTGTTTTGAAATCCCTCAAGTTTTTTTTAAAAGTTTTTAAAACGCCATTTAATGCTTTCATTCTTTATAGATAACTTTATATCCATTACCATTTCCTACTTGGGTATTTGCTAGTCGTGTGTGCTTCAATATACTTTTCAAAAATTCCCCTCGCTTAGAGTTTATGTTTCAGAACGATGCTCTCCCGCTGTTGGCGGCTGCTGATTGTATATTAATTTGGTTGTTTATTAGGCGTAAATGGAAAGAACTGTGCGAAACTTTGGCCATTAGGAGAGGCGCTCTCGCTGGCTGCTGGGATGATTCACGAGAGATCTCTATCTGGCCACGCCCTTCCTGGCCAAAGGGAAAAATCAAATTTGAGTCAAGACTGTGGAGTGCTGGAGTGAAAATGTTGCTCATTTATTTCATTTAAATGCGCATTTAAATCTATTTAAAACTCCACATGAGCCAGTCACAAAGCCGCGCTGCAAATAAAGGGCAAATAAAAGGCAACGAGGGGGGGCAGGACACAAGGACACCGCCTGTCTCCTCCAGGCCACCCACACTCCCCATCGACCAGCGCTCCCTCTCAGCATGATTTAACGATAATGAAGGTATTTACGAGTTTAGCCTTGCTGCTCTGAGCAGCTTTTCCTTGTTTCCCTCTTTTTTCTTCCCGGCAAAAGCAAAACTCATCATAATCCAACAGCAGGCAGCAAAAGGTTATCCGAAACACACACCGACACATTCGGGGACTTGTGTCTACGTGTGTCCCGGCACTTCCGAGATGTTCTCTGCCGAGCAGAAACTTTTTTGTTGACGCCGTTGATAAGGACAACAACTACTCAAAGCCGCCAGCTGAGGCCTCAATCCGGAGAGGGGAATCCGGAATCTCCAGCCGAACCCCAGCCCCAGGGCCCATGTACATGGCAGGAATATATAGGTAACACACACTCACTCGCACGCCAATAAAACTCAATTTGCCATAAAATTGTTTCACAGTCAACATAATTACGACGGCCTAAAGAAGGGCATAAATTTGATTTTCCAATTTACGATTAGGCCCTCAGAATGTACACAAAAATATTAATATCTGAGCGAGAGGCAAATTTCATTTCACTTCTATGGCAAATTCACCTTTTATCGCCTTTCGCCCCTCCCTTGGTCGGGTTTCTGTGTTTCCACTCACTTACATGCACTTTTTATTACGCCCCTCGACGGAGGAGGTCCTGCTTGGATTTTATTGTCCTGCTCAGGGTACTGTGGCTCACAGCTCTCAGCTCCTGGCTCCTGGCTCCCAGCTCCTTGTTCCACGACCTGGCAAGTCGCGGAGCTTACTGCTAGTTAGTGGAAACAAAAGCAACTTAACCTGGCCAAAATCGCCTTACGCCGTGGTCGTCGTTCGTTGACAGACTCCCTTTCACACCGGACAAAAAATAACTATCAATATTAATCCTGAAATTAAAGTTTAATAAGACAAAGTTTCAGTAAGTATTTTCTAATAAGTAAAATATATTTATTTAGTATTTATTATCTCATATAAAATTCCTTATTCATAGTTGAAGCAAACTTCTATCCCATAAACCTAAATTTTCCCAGTGCACTTCTCCCCAGGCGACCGAAATTCGTCACAGAATTTGTCGCCAAGGGGGAAAACTTTTGAATTATGAAAAGAAAAGCAACCAGAAGAGGGTGGCCGGGGGGGCGGACAGTTAATTGCATGTCCTTGAGATGCATTCGGAATCGAAGTTTTCCATTTCCATTTCGGGCGCTGAAAGCAGCGGCCCCTGCAAATGGAATGGAAGTGGCGGGAAACCTTCAAACAAAATCGACACGGATGGCAAAGACAATGGCTCACTTAAGGCCGCTGCTGGCTGTTGGCCAAAATGCATTTTCGGGGCAAGGAAATCCCCCGATGATTGCCGCTGCTTTGTGGTTGATTTCCCCGGCTTTCCCGCTTCCCCGCTCATCCACCGACTGCCATTATCCGAATAATCGCAATCACCAGAAAGCATACGTTGCGTATACGCAACGTTGGCAAAGGCATTTCATTTGTTGTGCTGCGCACATTTTCAATTATAATTATTACCAACAGAGGAGCCGGATGGCAGTTGCTCTGTTTGACTCTGCGCGCTGGAGGAATTATTTGCATTGCGTTGTATTCCGCGTTTTGTTCTTTGGCGAAATCACCTGAGTAATGCACTTGATGCCAGAGTAATTTCCCCTTTTTGCATTGTCCTTGCTGGTTTTGTTTTGTATTTTTCACAGGGTAAAAGTGGGGCATATAGGTTCGATATCATTTGGGGTAACATCCCTTTGATTTAAATATATGTTAAGAAAAGTTTAAAGGCTATATAAATTCCATTTAAAGAGTTCTCTTTCTTCTACAGTATGTAATATGATTAAGACCTAACTTTTCTATAAAAACTCTTCCGAAACTTTCCATAGTTTTAACAGCAAGTATTTCCCCGTCGTTACTTGCTCGTTAATATAAACTTTACCTTTTTTTCTGCCGATGGTTGTTGTTGTTTTAAGTGGTTGTTGCCGGTCCCAGGCACTTGTAGTTGCGATTGCTGCTCTCCCTACATTTGGCCAAAGGCAACTTTTAACATTTAATGATGCTGCTTTGTATTTTAATACGCTTTTGCCAGGATACACCCCTTAGTACGCTGCCCCCCGCCCGGCTCTCCCACACAGCACAAGGCCAGGCCACGGCTCCTCTTCAGCCAGCACGTGCCATAAGCAGCGCTTTGAAAACTTTTAAGTAGACAAGCAATGTCCTCCTCCGCCGGTGCCCGTGCCTCTGCCTGTGCCTGTACTCCTTTTCCTGCTTCCAGCCTTTTCCCCTTTCTTTCAACATCTTCTATTACTTGTCCTGCCTTTTTGCGCTTTAAGTTGTCTGCTCAGTTCCAATTTTTCCAGCAGCCCGCCTGCCAAGGTGTTTGAAGCAATTTGTGTCGCCCGTCTCGGGTTGCAGTTGTGCCTCGCTCCCTGCCTCCTCCTCAGGCCCCGACCAACGGTCGGTCGTCCTGGCCACGTCCTTGACAACAACTCTTCGGCTTGGCTTCACCATTGTCCCAGGCCCGGTGGCGTGCGGTGTGCAGATTGCGCCAATTTCACCTGTTGCCTGCAGGGCGACGAGGGCAAGCACTGGGAGAAAAAATATCCCTGAAGGGATATTTTAATTCTCTGAAAGTCATAGAAATGTACAGTTAATGCACCCACTTTCAGGTCTAAGTTTAAGGTATTTCTGCATATATTACCTAGACCCTTTAAGTTTTCTGAAGTGTAATGCACTTCCTATGACTTCTTCCAGTGCCTTTATCTGGCCCGACTTGTTCGCTTCCCGCGAAGCAAAGTTTTGTGGCGGCTTCTGCGTGATTTTAAACCTATTTTTTCAGAGGAGCAGGAGAATGTGTCCGGGGCGAAGGGATTCCGCACTTAGTCGGAAATGAGAGCTGCATGTGCTGCTGCTCTGCTGCGCCTCCTGGTTTTAATGCAATTCCAATTTAAGTTGGCCGCAGTTTGAATGCATTTCAAATCGCAGCGAATCGAAACGTTACAGAGTGCAAAATGAATGAAAAACTTTCAGCCACTCTCGAAATCACGAAAGTAATTGCAATTCGAAGGAAGAATTTGCGAACAATTTACGAAATTAAGTTCCCAGAAAGTTCCCTCTCGGCGAGAAGGTTTAATGCGCGCGCGAAGGGAGGAAAACTTGCCGAAGTTCCTTTTCTTTTCCTTTCCTTTCCCCTCCCTCATTTTCCCGCTTTCATCCACGTCAGGACCTGCTCACGCCTGCCAGTGCTGGGGTCAATCTGCATCACGGAGCGAAGCATGCAAATGGCACTGCAAGGGACACATAGTCATTACAAATTAATTTCACACGTGAGTAAGTCGCTGCAACAGCACAGGACTCCGGGACATCGGGAGCTGGCAACGAAGTCAGCCAGGACAGGGCAGGACAGGGGGGCAGCACCTCGTCGTACATCGCACATCAGGCATAATGTCAGTCATATGACATTCAATTAGGAAAGTTGTTGCATCTTGATGAGTAAATGTGCCATATAATGTGAGCCGGAGCAGCCGGCCCAGTTCACCGAGAGGTCTTATCCCCAATCCTTCTGCAGCCTGTCAAGTCGATGACGCTGACAAGGGGGAGGCTAAGGCACTGGGCGAAAAAGGGTGCAGGGTTGGGATTTTTACTGAAAAAATTAATTTTATTTTGAATATTTCAAAGTAATAAACAAGAAACTTGTACAAGTATATTCAAAATGTTTGGATTTGCAATAGATGTTTATTATCATTAATATTTATATGGG
>JAEIIM010005070.1:0-10515 GCA_018874515.1 Drosophila greeni | reverse complement strand
CCCAACCCATTCCCAATCCCCCTCCCCCTCCCACTCCCACCAAACCCATTCACATTTATATTTATTTCTTTTGAAGAACAGCTCCCAAAGATTTTTTGGTAATTTTCAGTACTGGTTAATATGTAGACAGCGTCGTGGCGGGGTCTTGATTTGAATATTCGGCTGTTTACGCCGTATTGAGGTTGATTTTCCCCTTTTTTTTCGGTTACTTTTTTTACCCATTTCTTGGGACTCTCAGTACCTTGAAGGTAATTTGTCTGCGGATCAAACACAGAGGAAAAGGTTTATGCAAATGCCACGATTGAAGGGAAAACCCCGGCATAACTTACTCTCTGCTTAAGGTCGGAGTGATAATATTGTTAGTTACTTATTCATCAGTCACTCGACACTAATCAGGCAAAGTGACTGCTCCGAGTCCTGGCCACAGGAACTGTGGCCACAGATCCTGGAAGCACACTCGCATAAAACATTCCGCTGCATAATTGAGGAGGATGGAGCAGCGAATTTATGGCAGTCCCGCCTCATATGTCTTGGGAGACTTATTTGTTTGTGGCTCCAAACAATTGTCATTTCGGGGGGGACTCGGGCCTGGATGAATCCACGACAATTCCTTTTGCATTAAATATTTTTATGGCCTCTAGCTGCTTCAACTTTTATTGTTTTATGGCCCGGGCTGCCGTGTCGGGTTCATGAATATTTCACGGGAAAAGCCAAGGAAAAGCCAACTATGATGGGCATTTCCATAGAGCCTAGAAGTTAATCTCTTTAAGTAAAATCGGGCGATGGAATTAAAGTCCGGGCGAGGGCAGGAGGAGGAGGAGTGCTCCTCCTCATACGGATGCCGCTGCAGCGAGAAGTCAACGACGTCGTCGGCAGCTCCTTCGCCGGAGAGACTAACGCTCCACGCACGTGACGCGCATTTCCAATGGGATTTATGATTTTAATACTTCGTATTTTTTCATAAAGCCCCGTCTGCTGCTCGGTCGTCTTCTGAAGTAGCTCCAGCTCGCAGGCAGCTTGCAAGTTATGGCACTGCAACCGGCGGCGGCAACGGCGGCGGCTCTACTCCAAAGTCTCCGGGGGACAAGTGGAGGGGACTGTATGCCGGGAGATACGATCAACCAGGAATTGATTCGCGGCCGACATGCAGATGAGCATTAGACTTCAAAGTGCGGATTGCTTTATGGTCGAGAAGGGGCTCTAAATCAAGAGGGTTATGCTATGGGGAAATGGGAACATTACTTTTAAAATAACTTATCTTAAATATGGATTTTTGATGTATATATTTTAGGATATTATTAAAATTTGTACAAGGTATTTTAATAAGACTAAGGAACCTGTTTAAATCCTTTATCAGTATAATTTGCAGGCCTTTACAGGATTTTTATGGGAAGTCCTAGGGCCCTAAGACTTTGGACTTTCCTAAAATATGTCTAAAGTTTTTCACTTAAACCTTATTATAAAGCTTTTTATATGTGATCAAAGTGATCAAAGAAACCCCCTGTAGTTTAGTAAATTTTCCCGTACGGAATTTTCCCGCCGCTTGTTGTTTCTAAAAAAAAACCCACCTGATATCATCGTTTGCCCTCAGATGATGACTCCATTAACCCCTTAAAGTCCGCTTATATTTGCACATTCCACCGCACTACATATATATAGATAGTCCTTAATCTCCGATCTGTTCCCAAACCCAATTTGCCTTGCTCGTCACATCGAATGGGCCATAAAATTTGTTAATTCTCCGCGGCTGAGACACAGAAACCGAAACAAAATCGGGCCAGATCTGAAAACGAAACGAGAGCACGGTTTTTCGGAGGCTCTCGATCGGATCGGAGCCAGTTTTGGGTTAAGGTTTTAATGGCGCACAGAAGCACCGCCGGAGAGGGGGTGGTGTGGCGAGGGGTAGGGGGTTACCTGATGCCTCACCTTATCTCAAATGGGAAATCATTACGTCGCTATCGCTCCCTCTCTCTCCCTCCCGCTTTTTATGGCTTTCTGGGACAGAGACAAATCGGAGATTTCGCTTCTCAACACACATTTTATGTCCCAACTTTTGCTGTAAAAAATATTTTTAACAACATTTCACGTAATTCGAACGACAACAGGCGGAGTAATTACAAATTTTTTAGTGCACTTACACAGGTATTTCTCACATTTTTAAGGGAATTTAAAGAGAATTCAAGGAAAAGTTGGAGAATAGAAAAGATTTGGGATGGGGTAAAAATAAAATAAAATGTATTCAAAAGGAACTAGCTTAATAAATAATATTTAGTTGAATGGAATCTGCAATTTAAGTAACTATTTGAAATAAAAGTGCAATCTTTCGACACAAAGCTCCCTCCCTGATAGACACCGTATTAATCTACTTAGTTTTGTAAATGCTAATAATCACATAACATCAAATTAACATGGCCCAAGAGGGGGCATCTGGGCTCAGACAAATTGCAGTTTTATTTAAATGAATTCTCGCAATGCTGCCAAATTGCGAAAACGGAAAAACTTGAATAATTCGCCGTGAAATTGTTGCCGCGAGAGAGAAGGCCTTCGATAAGGCAGTTCAATTCGCGATTTGACAAATCTCCGACAATTTCGCACACTCGCGAGTATTTTTGGCACTCGCTTCTTCCGATTGTCAAAACAGCAAACATAAAAAAAAGTGTCTAAAAAAGCGGGGAAGAACAACAGCCAGCCAGTAGGAAATTGGTGACAGTTGTTGTTTATTGACATTCGCCCGAAGCCACCGTGAAAACATTTTAAAATTTTTGTAAAACATAAAAACAAATCACGGACAGAAGGGGGGGAGGAGCGGAAGTGGGAGAAAAAGAGGGTATGCCGTAGCCGCAACAACAAATTCGCATAATATTTCACACCAACTTTGGGTTTTTCTGTCCTGTCTGATTTTCTTTTTTTTAAGAGTTTGCTGTTTCGGTTTACATAATCGGCTTGTTCCACTGCGGCTACGGGTAACGGCTGTTTCCGTTTCAAAGATGGGACTCAGATCTGATATATAGATATAGTTTGCAACATATGCCGATAATGGGGAGAAGAGACAAATGGTACAGGAAGTTTAATCATTTTTCGAAAGGGATTCTTATTGTTTTTAAATAATATTTACGGGTGTAGAAACATATGATGGTGAAAAGTGGGTTCTATACTTTGAGAGATGATATGATATGTCGCAAATTTAAGCAGAAACTACAAGAATATACTTTAGTTTTCCATAATATTTAACATCTTCAAAGTCTCTTCTGATGTGACATTAACAAAACCTTACTCTACATACCCTGGCTCTACATTTTAGTAACCATTAAAAACTTTCCAGCTAATGGATGTCAAACTACTCTCTTTAGCCTCGGGTTTTCCCCTGAAAAGAACGTATTTTTCCACCCTAGAATCAGCTCACATGTCAGTTGCAGCTTTCAATTAGAAAATTCGCGCTGGCTCAGCAAGGAGCACTAAAGGGACCCGCAAGGACATCATAAAGTGGCATTAAACTTTCGGCACTCTGTCGCCCGGATGCGTGACTCCTTGCGAGAAAGCAAAGAAATTAGGCGAAGGAGTAAGCCCCAGAGATATCCTTCCTGAGGAAGGACAACTAAAGGACAACTGCCAAGATATGTGGCTCGAAATAATCCAGACATTAGCATACATAATACATAACCGGCTGACTCGCATAATTCTCCGGCTAGCTAAATAATTAATTTAAATGGCCGCAATCTTTGTCTTTTGTTTTATTTCAAAACCCAATCGCAGATCTCTGGAGAAGATTTCGGTTTGGGCTTCTGTATTTCCCTGCGGTTTCCGCTGGCCAGTCCGAGAGCCACTCGACCATGTCGTGGCGATGGCTCATTTAGATGGTAGATTAACTTTATTGCCCCGAAAACTTCTTGCAAATTGTTTGCGTAATAGAGAAACGTGCTGGAGACGGGAGAAATCGGAAGCCGGGGAGTAGGAGTACTCAGAAATCTTCTCCTGGGTTTAAATTTTACAAGTAAATCAGGCTGAGAAGCCTCCCTCGAGACCAAAGAGCTGGCCTAAAAAATGAGCTACGATTTCTGGTGTTATTATTCAAGATTAGCCAGATTATCCCCTTTAAGGCTAGGCTGGAATTCGATTTCCATTTCATTGGACAATCGACTGACTTGACCCTTGAACCCCCGGGGGCCCAGTCCTGCGTGCAGACAAGCGAAGGTAATTCGCTTCCTGCCTGCCACATCCTTTGCTCCTGCCTCGGGGCCATATATCCAAACCTAATGAAGCATTGGGCCCTGAATGGGGCAGGTCTACCAAAAGGGGTAGTTAGTTGGGGCTGAACTTATAGAGTTTTCTGCCTTAATAATATTATTTCAGCACAATACTTGATTGATTAACTCGAAGTGCGGGAAAAACAAAGAGTCAGCTTAAAGGTGAGGAATAAATTATTGAATCCGTAAGCCCCTCGAAGCTGTGACAAGCCCGCTCCCTGTGACTTTGTGTAAATTTTTGACAAATTGAGTTATGTTCCCCACAAACAGAAAACAGAGAACTCTGAGCTGCACAGATTATTTCATTAGTATTCGTAACGCTGATTGCATTTTAATTAACTGGCGCCACTCCCCCCTTAACCCCTTCTAGAGAGAACACTGCGCAAAACCCGTTTGACACGAAAAACTGCAAGAATCTCGAGTGATTTCATTTTCGTAATAACTCAATTTGGCTCGGCGGCGCACAGCTCGTTTCCTTAAATTGTTTTTAGAATTCCGAAGGCGCTTGCAAATTCACCTGAATCCGCCGATACATATAATTAAAGCCGAGAAAATGCTTCCATATGTGGGCTTTGGAGGGGGATGAACACTGAGGGTATCTCGAGGGTTTGTTTTACGGACACATCGACGATGACCAAGTGATGATGACGAACCGAATCCGATTCGAACTGGAACTGCCGGTCAGCCGGGGAAGTTGGGAATGTTCGAACTGGGAATTTCGATCGATCGTAAAAACAAAATGGCAATTGCCGGTTGCTCAGTTTATTTGCTGGCCAGCGATAAAAATTTTCATGAATTATTAACAGGTATCAGTGAGCAGGAGTCTGAGTTCGAGTTCGAGTTGAGGGGGAGTTGGGTTATTGAACCCTTTACCGGTCAATCGATAGCAATCATTATTGGTTACAAAAAGTATAACCGAAGATGTACAAATAAGATACATAACGCCCTTGGATTGCATTATGGATAATATTAAGAGTATTATGGCGTAAATAATAGCAATGGCTCTGGCTCCCTTTCCTTTCTTTCCTTGTGATATATCTCGAATCCGATGAAGCCTATATAATAACCTGGCTTTCCTTTCTTGTCCTCACAGTTGTGATTACACGAGGCGATAAAACAGAGCAAACGCCCCTATATCACCAGAAGGTCATTATAGTTTTGGTCAGGGTTCTACAGTGAGGTATACAACAGGTCCTTGAGGTACTTTCAGGTGTTCCTTTTGACACTTTATGAAATTTATGACATTATTGGACTCACTGCTCCTTTCCCTAGAAAGTGAGTCTAACGATAAAGGCCAAGGACAACCGAAGGATGTGAGATAACCACACAGGCACAGGCTCCGGCACACTGTATACCAGCGATAAGTCAAGAGCTGTCCAAACATTTCTTCCCTTGGTCAGGACAGTGATGATATATTTCTCTATTACAAACCCGATCCCGAGATTCTTACGATTAAAATCTCTAGAGAAAGAGGGAAAGAGGGAGAGTAGCGACATCTTCGAATCAAAAGCGCCGGCAAAAAGCGTGTCTCGCGGAGCTCAGGCCCTCAGGCTCCCCGGCGGAAGCCCAGCTCCGGCGGCATAAATTATCTGCGCTGTGGATCTAAATTAAACAAAAACATTTGACATTGCCCACAGCTCTCAGGCAAATCCTTTAAAGACAAACACAGAGGCAAGGGGCTGCTTCAGGGTTGTCTTACAAGGATTCGCCATTAAAAATGTTAATTAGTTGAGCAAACAGTACGATTGAGCTTCCACTGTGGCTGCTACCATGGGTATAAAATGTGGGAAATATGATAGATATCTGAAATGTAGCTCCTACTTATTCCAAGCTTAAAGTTAACACCTAAAAGGAGCTCTTAGTTCCTCCGATCGATCCCACTGTGCCCTTATAAATGCTCCAAATGGGAATGTGAGAACGTGGCTACCGAGTTGCGCTTCCTCCTCGTCTTGGAGTTGCAATCGGAGGCCGAGTCCAGAGTCTGGGCTGAGGCTGGAGCTTCAGAGTTCGACTTTGGCCAGCGGACATCGCGTGTGCATGCAAATCGAAGGCAGCCGGAGATTGAACGCCAATTAGGATGAATGTTTTGGGGCATGCCGCTCTGCATTCCCCATGCCTCCAGTCCTTGGAGCCGCTCCAGACTGCATGACGCCGCGTGCCAGAAGATGGCAGGAGGAGCACAGCAGCCGAGAGGAGCCTCTCGGCCATCGTCAGTTGTCAGTTAATTGCTAAAAACTGTTCACACGTTCCAGGTGCGACTTTTGCATACTCAGTCGGGGCCACAGGAAGGGGAACTGACCACCGATTCCAGTCACGTTCCGCGCCGCTCCAAGGAGCGGCAACTCTCGGGAAAATCAATATCAAAGAAACCCCAAGATTGGGTTTCTTTCCGATGGCTTCCGGACTTCATCCCCTAAATGTGGCCAGGATGGGGCCTCTCCCTCGCCCTTTCCCCAAAATCGGGGGCGTCGAAAGTTGTTTCTATTTGCGGCCATCTTTCATTTGGGAGAAATTAAGCATGTAGGGGCCGTGCCGAGAGACCCAGTTATGCAAATCCAAGAAATCACAGGCCACAGCAGAGACTCATAAATATCGACGAATTCTACGGAATTGGTGGGGTCGTCCCAGGGTCTTCTTCGGCAGGTGTGCTCTTTAAATGCACGGCGGCAACTGCCAAAAAATAAAATGAAAAACAAGCCGGCGTCCAAAACAAACAAATTGTAGGCCCCAACTAGGGTCTTAAGTGCACTGGGAGAAAAGGTATAGCCTCTATAGAGATAACGTGTAAGATTGGGAAGTTCCTTTACAAGAAGAGCTATATTTTAGAAGCTTAAATAGCTAAGATAGAAAGGGTAGAAAATCAAACAAAGAACTGCTCACAAGTTATATTTAGGAACTTCTTTTACTCCGCTTCCTTCTGCTTATTATTTCCAAGTCTCCCTATTTTTTTGTAGTGCAATCTCAATGCCCAACCCTCGCTCTAAGGGGGACTCTTAATATGGCAAACACGTACCCCTCAAAACCGTTCGGATCGGTGGATCGCCTCGATTTATACGTTTGTTTTGGCTTGGCTTTTCGTAATTTCCATTCGTCGCACTTTCAGCGAATCAATCAAACCGATCCACTCCGATCCGATCCAGAGCCGGGAAGGTCTTTGCCACATTCCCCGATGGCCAGAGATAAACCTGTCGTCCGGCCAAGGGCGTAAATCAATCGGGGCATAGTTTCGTTGGCTTTAAAAAAACTTTACAAATTAGAATACAGGAGTTTTGGGCAAACTTTCGCCTCGGAGAAAATCAATACTCATTTCGGTAGCTCCAGAGTGAGAATTGTAATCCTGGAGCAAAGTTTCTTCGCATCCTGGTTGCTGCTCTCTTATGCTCGTCACGTGCCGCAGGACGAAAAATACTCCCCATCTCCAGCTCCATCTCCATCTCCATCTCCGGCTCAAGTTCTGTGTACATTTTAGCACATATTCCACTCGATATCCTGACAGGTACATAGGATGCATGTGCATACATAGTAAGTATGTACAGGGCTCTTAGGTAAGGCAATTACATGGCCGACTCGTGACTGGAGCATTTTTCGATGCCCCACCATCTCCTCGGTTGGGTAATTCATCTTGATATGCGTTTAGTCTCCTTCCTTCCAAAGAGCTTAGTTTTGATTACTTTTTACTCGTTTAGAGAGGTGTCGTTAAACTTTTAGTTATTTTTAGGTGCTACTTCTCTGGAGTATAGTTTTCCATGGTGACTTAAGCGAAGAGCTCTCATTGATTTCAGTCTCCACTTCCTATATCTTTTTCGTTCCCTGTTATTATTGTCACACCCACCTTTGAGCCCCGGTGTTCGTCCAAGCTCTCCTCACTCGGATATCATTCTCATTACTGCCAAAGGTCAGCTGAGTCTCATTTTATTTTCCGACTCGCAGCAAAGTAGCAAAGCAGCAGCAGCACGCTCCAAGCACATTTGCCATGTTTAGAATTAAGACTTCAGAGATGCCCGAGATGCTCCAAAAGAGCCCAAACAGCCGCAGAAAATGGCAACGGACGGCGGACAGAACCAATTCCGAAGGCAGACCTGGGCCTCAGGCCTCCAGCCTCGGTCTCGAGTCTCTCTTCGGTCTCGGATCCAACTCATGTTACTCACGTTCCAAACGAGCTTTTGTCAACTTGTCTAAATGATTTTTGCACACTGTAAACAAGCCAAGACACTGCGACAGCGGACGGCTGCTCCATTGGACGGACAGCGGACAGACGGACAGACGGACAGACGGACAAACGGACAGACGGACAGTTGGAACGGCGACAACATTCAGTATTGACGTTGACCCTGCACGATTGCGATTCAGAAGTTGGGACTCCGACTGCCTGGGGCTGTGTGTGTGTGAGTGTGCTAAGGATTCCCAACCTGGAGCTCAAGTCGTGTGTGATGATGGGCCAGGAAAATAGGCGGGGAAGGGAGCAGGGACAGGAGGAGGGACAGGGACAGGGGCCAAGACCGAGAGCATTCCCCGTGGGAGTCTTTTGTTATTGTTGCGCTGATCTTTTGCGGATTTTTCGTTTCGATATTGTCGTGTAATCACGAATTTATTTTATTGAAAATCACTTGACAGGTGGCGCCTTATTTAACTAAGTTGTCAGGCTCGGAGTCCGGGGAAATGGTTATGGGAATGCAAATATTGTTAGTCGTAAATGTTTCCCTTTGTGGGAACACAGGTCGGTTCGGGGACCAGACATGTTTGGTTTGGAAAAAAAACGAGGCTTAGAATTGCGCAGACGGTTTTATGGGACGGCTAGGAACTTTTAATAGTATTGGGAAATTGTTAGTTATAGTTCCTGGAAATTGATTTGGTTAGCGGGAATTCATAAATTGTTTTAAATAGATGGAAAATACGAGTAGAAACTGATATAAGGTTGACTATGAAGCACTGCCCTAATCTGGGTTCTTATGTCCATCATTCTTCCCCAACGGTTGCTGACCTATCCTTGAGCCAGACACTTCCCACTTGGCAGCTGGATCTTGCACTGCCACAGCCTCAGACTCAATCGATTCCGAATCGAATCTCCAGCTCCAGCTCCTTCTCCATCCCCATCTCCTGCCCATCTCCCATAATGGGAACAAATGACTCCCCCAGTAGGCCTCCTTATCGCGCCCTCAACAACATCTCGCACTCCATCGGAGCACAGAACACAACATCGTCGCCGAATTCTCCAGAGAATCTGCGAGCAAGAGCTGGAGAGAGAGACCCTCTCTGGAGAGGGCCTCGCACAATATAGAATATGATGTGTGGATGCTGGAGAGTCAGAGCCAGAGCCCGGTCCCTGTGTGCGTGTGTATCTGTGTGCCGGCTCTCCGATGCGAAAACGAAGAAAAAAATCAGCAAAACCTGCTCCACCACCATTTGCAGCCTGCAGTGCGCCGCTCCAAGCTCGGCTCCACTCTCCACGCCACGCCACTCCACTCCGAGAGCCGCAGATGCAGCGCCGCCGAGATGAGATGACGATGATGATGATGACGACGCTCTGGAGAGGAGTCGCCGCCGAGAGCCGGACCAACAACATGCAACCATGAGGCAGCAGCAGCAACCTCCATCCAACCAGACCGACGACCAGGCCAGGCCAACCGACCAGCGACCGAGGCGACCGACCATGTTTCCTGATGCGAGGCGATAGTTTATCGCCAATTTTCGTGCCGTGCAGAGGTGAACGCGGACCAAAAACGTGCGAAAGGAAAGCTCTGCTCCGCTGCCGCTGCCCAAAGGCGAGAGAGTTCCGTGTCGCAGCATCCGTATCCGTGTGCACCCGTACATCCTGCGGGGTCTTGGCTCCCTGCCTCCCCCCAGGCTGACTTTCAGTGACTCGCGACTCGCCTTCCTCCAGCTTTTCGGCTGCCGTCGGAGATAGTATCGTCTGGTGTAGGGACAGGGATGAGCTGAGCTCAGCCAAGGACTCCGACTGACTCCGACTCCGACGCCTCCCGACGAGACTCCCCCCGAAAACGGCCATGCGCGTTAACGGTAAATAATGGCCGCCATCTTGGCCCGAAACGGAATGTGCAAATATGTCTATATAATCCCCAAGTGCTCTGTGCGTGAGGGAGAGTGTGTGCGTGTGACGAGCCCAAATCAAAGATAAATAGCCAAAAAGCTATCGCCGAAAACAAAATAAATAAATACTTAACAGGGTGGGTCGACTTCTATGTGGAGAAAATATGTAATGAAAGATATTTTAGGGGAAAAAATAAAAGCTGAGGATCTCATAAAAAGATTT
>JAEIIM010005040.1:0-25674 GCA_018874515.1 Drosophila greeni | reverse complement strand
TAAACTTCAACCCTTTTATGTAATAGAATCAAGACAACTAAAACTAAAACAAAACTTCGTCCAGCACTAGTCAGGCAAAAAAAAATGGGGAAAATGCAGTTTGACAAATTGGGTTACAACGGATGACAGGCCAAATATTCCTTGGTTTGCTCTCGTGGACCAAACTAAACATTTGTATAATCCCAGGAGGTTGTCGCAGTGTACTCCCAACGAATAAACAAACTCCCCCGCAGCCAGCGCCAGACTTGGCATTAGCATACAAACCTATATATATGTACACACACATGAGTGCCTGAGCCATGTCATCAATTCTCAACTTTCCCCTCGCTATTCTCCCACCCTCTCTCTTTCTCTCTTTCTCGCTGTCTCCCTGCCCCGGACCGTATCCAGATTCGAATGAAATCGATAACTCCTTTCCAGCGGATGGGACCAGTCGGGCCTTGGAGGAGGACTCGGAGTCGGACGATGGCGTAGATGCCGATTACGTCATCCCGGAGGGGGCTCAGACATCCACGGCGCCAGCAGCGATCCTCCCTGGGCCTAAGTCCCAGGATTTGGCATCGCTATCCCTGCAGGCACTAGCCGGAGGTACGGTGGTGCCCAAGACCAGCCCGGACTCGCCTTCTTCTTCGGGGCGGAAGAACTCCTTCCAGCAGATCGGCAGCCAGAAAGTAAATGCCTTAGTGCCGGCTACAGTGGCCACGGCCACGAGCTCATCCAAGGGCTCTGCCGTGGCGGTCGGCCCCACGGAGCCAGCGAGGAATCGAAGCAGCAATGTGCGCACCTCCGCCGTCAAGGTGGACAGCAAGCATCCGCTGCCCAAGGGCCAGAAGACGGATGCTCCCATGCTGAACTACATCTTCGACACGTTCTCCTCGGCCAACAAGCACCATCACCATGATCAGAGGTGAGTGGGAAATCCTTCGGGTAGGAGTGGAGTCTGTACATCTAACTGGTAATCCTGCTGCAGGTACGGACCCCACTTTGAGGATATGCAGCGAGTGGGTCAGGCCACCAATCTCACCGTGCAGGCGGGCTCCAGCATCCACCTAAACTGCAGGATTTCACTGCTGCAGGATAAGACTGTAAGTTGAGTTTGGAAAGCGAGAATTGTAAAGATCCCTGAAGCTCTGCCTCCATACTAGGTCTCTTGGGTGCGCCACAACACGCAGGAGGAGGACAATGCCCTGGACCTGCTCACCGTGGGCATGCACACGTACACGGGTGATAAACGCTACAAAATGGAGTTCCAATACCCCAACAACTGGCGACTGAAGATAACCAATGTGAAGAAGGACGACGAGGCCATATACGAGTGCCAGATCTCGACCCATCCGCCCCGCGTCATCCAAATAAACCTGCATGTGAATGGTAAAACTAGAAACCTTTAAAAATGCACCATAAATTAATTCTTATCGGACCTTCAACAGCTCCTAAAGTGATGATAGTGGACGAAGTGGGGGATCCGCTGCAGGAGAAATACTATGAGATTGACTCCACCCTGCAGTTGTCCTGTGTGGTGCGGAATGTGGCCATGACCAGTTCTGTGGTCTTTTGGAAGCACATTGATAACATTCTCAACTATGATGTAACTCGAGGGGGCGTGAGGTGAGTCAATAATTAATTAAAAATTTGTTGTGTTTAATTAAAATACTTCCCCTTGAAAATACAGCGTCAAAACGGAACTGATGGAGGATGGAGCCAACTCTACGCTCTCGATAGCCAAGATAAGCAAAACGGACTCTGGCAACTATACGTGCTCCATCAGCGATTACCAGAACTTTACCATTGTGGTGCACATTCTTAATGGTGAGTTTAAAACCACAATCTTAAAATAATAAAATATATATTTGTGCCCCTTTCAGGCGAAAGCTTTGCCGAACTGCATCACGGTGCCGCTGGAGCGGCTCGGGCCACATGGTGGCATCTGGTATTGATGCTCCATCTCCTGGCGCTCCTCCAGCTGACTGCGAGTAGGTTAAGGGGGGAATTTAGCTAAGGTTCCCGATTATTTACATAGGTATAGGTTAAGTAAACAATATGAGAGGCGAGAACATCGTTTATCCTGTAGCACTTTTTGTTGATTAATTGTAAAGTATTTGAATTTGGATAGGGCAGTTATTAGAAATAACTAAAAACGCAGCCTAAGTTTAACTGGCTATTATAGATATGTTTCTACGTCTATCATCAATTTGTACATGAGCAGGCACGCCTAGGATTAAGTCTAAGCTAAGCTAAGAGGTACAGTGCTCCGACGAACCGAAGAGAAGAGAGGCCAACGAATTTCCCTAGCAGAAGAAGGTCGGACAGTGTGTCAGAGCTATGGTCTAGCCTAGAGATATAGTTGATACAGGAATGTAAAGCATAATGTAATCTAAGTCACTACGAACGAGTTCATTATCACAAGCGGGGCTGGCATAACTTAAGCTTTTTGCGGAAACAGGAAACAGCAGCAATCTCCTGTGTGTGGGGAACTACTCAATGTTGAACTAATATAAATAATACGGTCATATACATATTATACACACACACAAATGAACAGAAGCATTGGTCAAATGATATGTTAATAAACGAATACTCGTATGTATGCAATAATAAAGTGAACTATAAATGAGTAAAAATAATGTATTTTCAATTGACCGCAAAAAATCGATAGACTGCCTTTAAATTTATCGAGAGTTGCCACATGCCCTGCCTCCAGGACCAATGTTGCCGGACTGTTACATTCCATCATTTATTATTTTTATTTTAATTTTTTTTCGTACAACTTTCTGCATGATCTCAAGCCTAGCATAAGGCAAACGCATACATAAATCAGGTCTTAACAAACCTGCTTCCAAATATATTTCAATATAATACATAAAATATTTGCACTTCAAATATCAGATCAATTAAATAGCAGGTTAAAAGCTCAATAATATAATCGGAATATCCAGAATAACTCTTACCTCCAACCATCAGCTGTTCTGGCAATAATTGTAGGTACTTAACAAACATTTACAACTTTGATTTGCTCTTGCGGCTGGCAAAATCCATGATAGCCTGGAAGAACTCCGGATGCTGAAAACTCTCCAGCAGCTGGCGGCACTCGGAGTCGTTGGCCTTCAGGAGGCCCTCCAGGAATCCCTCTTTGATGAGCCGTTTGCCCTGCAGCAGCGAGTTTGGAGGTAGTTCTGCGTACTGCCGCAACTTTGGCCAGATTACAGAGTCTAATTCGCTGGACTTGTACAAACGCGACACAAAGTTGAAGTTGTAGGCATCCGTGGCGGAGAGAGGCTCGTTCAGGAGCAGGACTTCTGAGGCCTTGGACCGGCCCAAGATCAGGGGAAACATAAAGGAGGAGCCGCCCTCTGGCACCAAGCCCAACTTGGTAAACGGGGCGAGGAAATAGGCCTGTAAGGCAATCATTGTTGGTTTATAATGCAATACTAGAGACTTCTTGACGACTTACAGTCTCGGAGCACCAGGCCACATCGCTCAGTCCCACAATGGTGGCTCCAATGCCAATGGCCGGTCCGTTAACCAAGGCAAACACTACCTTCTTGCAGTTGACAAAACTCAGAACCATCTCCTTGAAAATCGCATTAGACTCCTTGAGAAACTCGTTTATATCATCTGTTTGGCCCGACTGCGATAAATCGTTGCCAGCCGTAAAGTACTCTCCCACGCCGGTGAAAACAACAATTGCCACGCCCTCATCGTCGTTGACCTCTGTTAGAACTCTTGCCATCTCCTGGTAGGTGGATCTGGTGATGCAGTTCTTCCTCCGCGGATTGTTGAATTTCACCACCAGCAGCTTTTCTTGCTGCTCCACAAGCAGCTGCTCATACCCTTGGTACGACATCTTCAGTTGCTCTGGATTGAATGATTGCAAAGTTCAAGAACCGCCAATTGTACTCTGATTACGCCTGTTTATTGTTGTTTAGCCATCCGATTAATGCCGGCAGATAATTGACAAGCCTAGAGATGGACGATAGTTTTGTGACCGTTAAAGATTTTGATATATAAATATATATGTAATAAATATAAAAATCCATTGGATTTTATTAGCGGCAAATATATTTCATTAATAAATATTTAGCAGTTTCTCCTTAAACTGTCCTTATTAAACTGTCATCCAACTATCGCTATTCGAACTATCGCTACACTAATTTCCGCCATTTCTTGAACTCCCATCGCCACGCTTACTCGATCTGGCAGCACTGAAAATAAGCGCGAAAAACTAAAGTCCGTTACGTGGAAAAAAACGTAGTTTATTTTTCTTGCGCTGTACAACATTCATCTTAGGTAAAATAATGGCTTATTCGCTAATTTCATCAATCACGGGCACGTTCTGCAGCTCGGAGCACTTGCGTTTCCACAGGGCGAGCTGTTCCCGCAGCACTTTCTCCTTGGCGGCGGCACGCGTCAACAGGACCTTAGCTTTTTGCAGGAGTTGCGTCTTCTTTACCAGCTGATCCTTGATGTACTTGAGCTCCTCGTTGGCGGCGTCCTTTGACAAGGTAACGTGAAAAATGTCTTCAATGAAGTTGTAGGTTTTTACATACCTTACTGCGTCCTCCGCACTGGTCGCACTTGGTTCGCTTTTGCAGCTCCTGCTGAAGGGCGTTAATCTTCTCCAGCGCCTCTGCATTTTGCTGTTGCAACTTCGCCGCATCGGCAGGTGTAGACTCTGCGGAGCAGCGCGACTCCGTGGATCGACGGCCGTCCTTGAGGAACTTGTTCTCGGAGCGTAGTTTTTCTACGAGGTTACGCAGCGAGAGGATCGTGTGCTCCGCAGACTGGCCGTGATTGGTGTTCACCTTCAGGCCGCTGCACTTGCACAGCTCTCGCCGAGATTCGTTGCGAGCCATCTCCTCTTTCAAGGCCAGGATGTAGCTGGAAAAAGTGGTAAGTGCGATAAGTAAACCAGGTGGGAAAAGAGGCTCTACACTTACTCCTCCAAGTGCTTGATGCGCTTCTGCAAACGATCACTGCTGTCACCCTGCTTCAAGAGATCAGAATCCAATTGCAGCTGAAGGTTCCTTGCCTCCAGTCGTATATTCTGCGCCTCTATGGCCTGGCATCGTTCCTGCAGCTTCTCCACCTCCGTTGTCAAAGCATTACTGCCCCTGCCCTCCAGCTCCATGGCGATGATCTTGCGTTGCTGCAACTCTATGCGAGATTTGAGGGCTTCTATGAGATCTGCGTGACTCTGGTCGTAGTAGTTAGTGTCACTGGACTGGGGATGATGGGTCGGGGAGCTGCACTCGCTGCTGGGTCCCGTGTAGGTCTCCGGACTCTCCGATGGCGAGGGAGTGAACTTGGTCACACCCACATGCTGCAGATTTGGACACGATGGAGTGCGGCAGCACTTGAGGGCATTGGAGGATCCATTGTTGGAAGTTCCGTTTCGGCCCAGCTTGGACTCCAGCATTTGTTTGTCCTTCTCCAGGCGGGCAATGGTAGTTCGTGCAGCCTGCAGTAGGCTGCGGGTCTTCTCCAGAGCCATCTCAGTCTCCTCCAGTCTCGCCTTGTTCTTTTCTGCCTGCTGCTGCCAACGCTTCTGCTTCTCCCAGAGACCCACCTCATTAGCGCTCTTCGTGCGCTTCGCCTCTAGGAGTCTTTGCTGACGCTGCAACTGGCCACGTGCCTCGTCCAGGTCCGCCTCCAATTGGTTGATCCGTTTCTGCTGGTTCTCGTTCTTCGTTCGAGCATTTAGCTCCGTTTTGATGGACACCACCGGACGCTTGAGCAGCTGCTGCCGCAGGGATTGGCTGAGATCGCGAGCCTGCTTCTCGCGCTGAGTTACATTGGCCAATTGGCGACGCAAAGCCTCCATTTGGGTGTGATAGATCTTATTGGTGGCCTCTGTGCGGTTGAGATCCGCCGCCAGCTTGGCTATCTGCTCCTCGGAGAAATTGGAAGTGTCATTGATGTAGCGCTGCTGGTCGTCCTGCAGATGGGAGATAAATAATTATTTCATTATTCCTTTTTGTAGAATGATAGTAACTCACATGGAAGTTCTTTAGTGTATCCATTAGATCCTTTATGTGTTTATCCTTCTCATCTAGGAAGGCTCTTAGCTGATCCAGCTCTGGAGGTGCGTTGCTTTCGACGGACTTTTCTCGCTCCTGGCAGAGTTTTAACCTGGTTAAGGATTTGGATTAGTAATACATTTTATTTCCTGTTTATAACTCACTTCTCCTTTAGTATTTCCACTTCCTCTTCTCTTGTCTTTAGGTTCTTCTCGCTGTATTCCAGTTTATCCCTCAGATCCTTGATCTGTTTGTGTAGAGTGGGCAGTTCTTTCAGCTCCTCTGTGTCCTGTTTCTCCTCCTCACCCTCGGGCTCTTCATTGGCCGGTTCTTCGGGTTCCACATGCACTTCGACCTCTTCCGGGACTCTTTCCACTGAGCTGCTCTCGAAGAGTTCTTCGATCTTCTCATCTGTTAGCTCATGAATGGAGGCTTCAGAACTTGAACTGGCGTCTGTGGGAGTACTACGTTCCGCTGGTGCCTTGAGCTTCTTCTCCAGCTTCGCCTTCAGCTCCTCAATTTCAGCATCCTTCGTCTTTATGTTAAAGTTCAGATTGTTGACGGTGGCCCTGAGGGATTCATTTTCAGCGGCCTGTTTGCTTATTGCCTGCTGGCTCTGATCCCTCTCAGTTTGCAAGAGGTCTTGGTACTTCTGAATGGACTGATCCTTCTCCAGGAGCAGTGTGTGGAAGGAGAGTATCGTCTTTTCGACGACTCCACTGTGAGGACTTTCGGATTCGCGGTTCTCCGTTCTGGAGGCTTCCAGTTGCTTGCAAAGGACCTCGATGCGCTGATTGGCATCTTGAAGACTGTAAATAAAAAAAATACATATGTAGGTCTAAATATTAAATTTAAATATGAAATCTTAACTTACGCAGCTTGCACTTCCTGCAATTCCATGTGGGAATCCTTCATGTTGTCCTCCGCCGCCTCTGCTGTCTGAACGGCTTGATTCTGCTGCCTGAGGATGCCGTTCGTCTGGACCGCCGTCTCTGAAAGCTTCACTGAATCCACCTGCGTGGAGGTGTCCAGGTGCGCGTGCCGCTTAAGTGGCGAACCAATGGGCGAAGATTGCTTGTCTATCAACTGGGCGGCTCTTCGCATAGCCGGAATGGGAGTAGCTGGATCTGTGTTGGTTTCCGCATCCACCTTGGGCTGCGATGGCTCGACTCCCTCGCCGAACAGAGCCTGAATGGTCTGCCAGTGCTCCATGTCGGTGGCCTGGCGCAACCTCAACTCGGCCAGTTCCCGCTGGAGTTCCTGCTGCTTCAACTGCAGAATCTCACAGCGCTGTTCCAGAAGCTTGGTTTGGGTCTCCGACTTGATGAGCTTGACCAGCTGCTGGGAACTCTCCTCATTGGGCGCAATCTTGGCTTGAACAGCCTCAGCCAGCTCCTCAATCAGAGCGGTGTTATCGGCACTCTGTTGCTGCTGCACTTGCTCCTCCTCCAGGCGGCGCTGGAACTTTTGGTAGGCGAACACAAAGTTGGTGAGGAAGACCAGTGGCGTAAATTTGGCATATTTATCTTTCAGTGCGAACAGCGAATGCTTGAGGAATCTGAAAGGATCCGAATAATAATGTGACATCTCTGAAGGATCAGGGTTTTTACTTATATATACTTGTGCTTGATATCGCTGTTGCTGCGCTCTTGCTGGAAGTCCTGCTGCGCTTGCTTAAGGGACAGCTCGCTGACCACCAGTTGGGCTTCCAGGGAATCCGCCTTGACCTGCAGCTGCTCTCGCTCTGCTTCCAAGCGAGAGCACTCAGTCTTGACTGGAAGCAGGATCATAATAGTTAAGGGGTCTTAGCTTTCGAAGAGTGGACTCACCGCTATCCAAATCCCGCTGGACCTTGGCCAGCAGAAGCTTCTCATTGGAGCTGCTTTGAAGATCGGCTACCAGGTGACGCAAATTGATGTGGTTATCGGTGATCTCATTGAGTAGCCTTTGCTGGGAGTGGATCTAAGGGATTAAAAGAGGTAACTCTAGCTCTTCTCTGATATTTAGAAACGTTTCACCTGTCCATTGGCCACCTGCAACAGTCCCTCCAACTGCTTGGTCTCCCGTTGCAGCTCCGCTTGCTTGGTTCTCCAACTGCCCAGCTCCTGTTGCTGCTTTTCAAAGTCCTCGGCCGTGATGTAGTCCAGCTGCTGGTTGTCCTTAATTATGCCATACTCTGCGCATATTTCGGGCAGCTTTAGCTCGCCCATCATCTGCTCCATCGCCTGGCCCAGCTGCATGCTCAGGATGGCGTTGCGCTGCTCCAACTGCTGCTGCTCCTCGGCGGTGTATAGATGCCGCCTAAGAGCCTCATCCAACTGACTCCTCGTGGCCGACAGCTCACTCTTTAGCAGCTCTACTTGCCTGGAGAGTGATGCCTTGTCCTCGATGGAGCGAAGTTCCTGCTTCCTGGCTTCGCTTAGCAGCAGATCGTAATCCGTGCGCATGTAACCGTAGGAACTACTTTGCCTGGCCATCTGCAACTCCAAGCTGACCAGCTGGTCGTGGAGCTGTTGGTTCCGGCTCATCAACTCGCTACCGTCGGCGGACATGTGCAAACGCAGTTCTTCGTAGTGTTTCCGGAGGATGGCCAGCTCTGCATGCACCTCTGACCTGGGTTCCGTATCCGCATCCGGGATGACTGGTCGCTGTAATCCATCGTTGGCCTCAGTGGGCGAAGACGGACGTGTGGCTGTGTTGATGGGACGATCCTCCTCTGGCTCGGCTGGCTCCTCCGGCATCTCTGGGACATCGCACAGGCTCTGCACGGAGGACAATTCACCCGTTTCCGAGTCACTGTAGTTCTGCTGCTGCAACAGTTGACGGAGTGCCTCCTCGCGGGCCTTCAGCTCAAGCAGCTGTCCCTGAAGACGCTGCGGCGTGGCCGCTCCACTAGGAAGAGCTTCGATAAGGCGACGTAGGAGCTCGGAGTCAATGGTAATATGCTCCGAGGTGGCTGTAAATTATATATTAATTTAATATATTTTATTTAAGTGAATCCCCCTACTCACCATCGTACTCCCGCAACTTCTCCAGGATCTCGTACATGCCCGAGCGCAGAGTCTCATTCTCGGCCAGGACTTCCTCGTAACGATTTTGCATTTCAGAGCTGGCTGCTCCATCGCCCTGGCCACGTCGTGGTGAGTTCTCCAGCGGAGCACTGGCGGGCACTTCGCCCACCTCGCTGGGCTGCTGCAGCAGGGACTCGTCCAGTTGCTGCGGTTGCTCCTTTTGCAGCTCCAAGAGCTTTCGCCTTTGAGGAAATGAAGGTTAATGCATATTAGGTAGTAATATAAAGCACTCACCTTAGTTCACTCTTGTCCAGCTTTAGCTGAAGGCGCAGCTCCTCGGATGTGCGCAATTTGAGGGTCAGTCGCTCGATCTGCTTGTCCTTGCTCCGCTGCTTGGAGCGCACATTTTTGGCCAAGACCACAACATCATCGGGGATGTGCAGACGACGTCGCAGCAGTTCGTTTTCCTGCACAACTTCATGCTGGGCATTCAGCTCCTGGATGTAGGTCCTCAGCTGCTTATCCCGTTCCGCCAGCTTTTGTTCCAGGCCCGAGCAACGCCTCAGAGCCGGCACCAAGCCATCCTCGCCCCGCTTATAGGCTTCCAAGGCACTCAAGGCGTGCAGGGCCTGCTTGGACTTGAGAACATTATCGTGCTCGGCGGCTTCTAGCATCTCGGAGAGCTGCTGGTTACGGGCACTGGCCACTCGCAGGCGTTCCTCAATCATCTGACAACAGGCACGCGGCTGCTCCGGATCCTGGTCGCGTTCCCGCTCCATGGACAACTGATTCATCACCTTGGTGGAGTTGACGATCTCCTGGGCCATCGCCTGAAGCTTAGCTTCCAGCTTTTCGATGCGTTGTTCGCGGGACTCCAAGAGCTGTGATGTATCATCAATCATCATGAAAAGAACATATTTATAATCGAAACCTTCTGCTCACATGTCTCATTTTAGTGTGCTCCTTCTCCAGTTGACTGTGGCTGCTGGATGATGTGGTCAGCACCGAGTTGGTACTCTTGCCCTCCAGCTGTTTCTTGAGACGTTCCACCTCCATGTCCCGCTCCTCGAGCACCTGCCTCCAGCTGAGTGCTTTGCTCTCGTACTTGTCCAGGAACTCTCGCATTTCCACCTCCTGCTTTTCGCGCTCCACCTCCAGGAAGGTAACATTGCCCTCCAGTCGAGAGATCTCCAGAATCTGCTGCTGCTCCTTTTGCTTAAGGCACTTGCGTTCCTCCTCCACTTTGGTGATGTTCTGGCTAAGCTGTGCCAGATTGGCCTGGATGTTCTGCAGCTCGCGTTCGTGGACAACTATGGTCTTGGATTGAACTATGTTTTGGTTTTGAAGGGTCTGAAAAGGGAGATGCATTAGGGATTAATCTTCAAAAAGTAAAGTAACTCACCTCTATTTCTTTCAGCAGCCTCTTGATGTGCTTATTCTTGGCGTCAATGTTCTGGAGTAACTGTTCCTGTTTGTCCAGTTCGGAGAGCGGATCCGAGGAGTCCTTGTCGCTGGCCTCGGCCTGCTGGGCGGCGTCCCTGAGCCGCAGTTCCAACTGGCGGATTTCCTCCCCTAACTAACACTTGGGTGAGTTAGCGATATTCCGATTAGGTAACCCAGTACTCACCTCCTTGGTCTTGGTTTTCAGGCCATCGCGCTCATCTTCCAGCTTCTGGAGCATTCGCTTCAGCTTTTCATTCTCGTCCTGCAGGCGGCGGTCAGAGGTTGCTCCTGTAGTGCCGCCTCCTGCTGCGCCTTGTTCCTGCAGCCGCTGCACCTGCTCGCCCTTGTACTCCAGCACGGCCAGCGTGACCTCTAGGGTCTTGCGCAGCGACTTCTTGGGCAGCTCCTCCACGGACTCGGCCAGCTCCAGCAGCGTCTCGTACAGCTCCTGCTTCTGGCGCGCGGAAAAGTCGCGGAACTTGCGCACGGATACGGTCTCCGGGATGTCCATGCTCATGCCTGTGGCTCATGGCCTCGCTCCTTGGCGGCTCCTAGCGTTCTGAGTGAAAAATTTTCCCGATTTTTCACACAACTCTCCCGGGGCGTTCGTTCGGTTTTCATTTTCGAGCGGTTGCCATGACAGCGGGGCCACAACAACAAAGGCAGCCGCTTGAGGGTTGCCGCCACTGACTCACGTGCTGCTGAGCCCGGAGTTCCGCGTCCGGAAACGGGGGTGCCGGCGCCCGTTAATGACCGCGGCCTTTGTTTTTGTTGGCATTTTGTTTTGCTACCTCCTTCGGCTGCGTACAAACTTTCGTGACAGGATAATTGCCCCCGGGTTGCTCCACCTGCACCACCAGAAGCACACACAGTAGGCGGGCGGCTGGTCTCCTCCACAAACAAAAATGGCAATCGGTAACCAGGAAAGTGTTAATTGGCAAAGTGTCAAAGGCTGAGTCCTGAAATTGAAAAGCCATTTCGGATTGCTCCTGCTCCTGCTCCTCCTGCCGTGTTCCTGTTTGGCAACTACTCCTCCTTCTCTGGTTCGTCCTTTTTCTCCTTCTCCTGTATTTTTGGACACCTTTAGACACTCCACCTACCAGTGACAGCTCGTTGAGTTGCCATAAACATTACGTTTGTGTACATGTGTAAAAATAATTGAAACTAATGGCAAACGACTTTGGTTACCCTGCCATTTGTGGACTCGCCCTGCCCTCTGAGGACGACAGCGGGCCCGAAAATTGAAATGATATTTCAAATGGCCAATTATCCAGGCAGCATTTTGGCCATTTATTCCAACCAGCAAAAATCGACAGGCACCCCTAACCCTCCTGTTGCTCGATAGCCGAGTCCTGGCAGAGTTTGATGAACTCTTTCGCTGGAAATTTGGAATATTCAGGAGCAGAAGGTTGTTTTATTTTTTCCTTAAATATTTTTCTGGATACTGTGGAGTTTTTACAATATATTTTAGGAACAGTAGAATATGTAAAATTAATATTATTAACAATTTATCAATTCTGTTTAATTTCAGTGTTCGTTTTTAACTTAAATTATGGAATTCTCCAGGAATTCCCTTTTGTGTTTCTCTACTTAAACACATATTGGACCTTCCTTGCGACTCTTGGCATCCATTTGCAAGAGCATCAGCTCATAGGTGACCAGGGTGGCCAGCATCTATAAGGGATTGGTAAAAAGATACTAAGTAAATTTATAGGATACTATTTACTTATACTAGACCTTACCCCAAACAGACTCCTTCTGGTCAAATAAAACAGGCGATATCCTGACAAACCTACAAACTCACTGGTCAGTTGATTGGCAAAACGTTGCACCTCCTGAGTCCAGCGATCACTGGGCACCAGATACACCGATTTCAGGGGCAGCAGCGAGGCATCTCTTATCCTGGAGGCGGTCATGAAGACCATGCTGGTCCTTGCCATCAGAAAGAGAAGTGAGTACCAGAAGTACACATAATTAATGGGATGTCGTAGCTTTCTAAATTATTGAAAATAATACATTAATGATTGAAAATAAAGGAAATATACTTAGAAATCCTTACGTGAAGATGGCCAGAGCCTGGTTACATATCACATAGACATTATTCGCGCAGGAGACAAACACAATACTCGACATGCTGGCGTCCACAAGGCTGGTGAGCTCACAAAGGCGTATGTGGTCCCGGCGGATATCGTTCCACAAGGCATCGGGAACGCACTTAAAGGGAGATAAATATTTGGAAAATGTTGAAAAGTATTCAGAAGCTAACTCACGCGACCTGCCAAGCCGATGACTCTCTCAGAAAACTGTTGGAATCTCTGAGCCAATCCAACGCTGGTAATCACTATAAAAATGTCCATGAAGTTCCACAAAAAGGTAAAGGCAAAATTTATCCACTGAAAATATTTTAGAGATTATGTTTTTATAACAAATAATATTATATAGAACATAAATCCTTACAAAAGCATAGCAAATTGAGAATATATTCAATGGCAGCAGAAACAAGACATCCGAGAACTCCTTTTCCAGATAGAAACTAAAGGAAACCCGCGAGTGATTCGTTTGGCACTGCCAGATATGCATGCTATAACTAAAGTATCCGGAGATGTAATAAAGAGCGTGATCCACTGCAAGGGAAGAAGAAGGTCTTAAGACATTTTAACTCAATAAATGTTCAACTCACCCAATCCCAGACAACCCACGGTTATCACAATGATGTTAATCTTGGAACGAAGAGTTCGCTTACAGCGCTTGTAGGGCGGAAATAGCATCAGGATATCCAAAGAACTCCAGGGCAACATTATTTGTGACCAGGATCGAGCTAGGCCCACAAAGTTCAACCAGTTAATGATGCCCACAATAAGGAAAACCAATCCAACTGTAGGGTAAAATAAATTAAGATTTAAGATCTCAGTAGTAAATAATTTTATCTTACCCATATTCTTGGCATTGAGTCCAGCCTTAAAAAGAACATTTGCTCCTATCAGGGTCTTCAGACCTCCCAGAAGCAGAAAAATACCGGTGACTCCAGCTCCCAGACTTCGCACCTTAAATTTAACGTCTTGGGGATCGCGACTCAGGATATTGGCCAAAGGCATAACGCCAAAGAATTGCGCCACACAGAGATCTAAAAGGGTTTATAGGGAAATTACTTAAATTAATGTAGAGCTAATAATGGTATCCTACATGGCCTGATGGCTCTGTAAAACGTGTCCAGCTGCTCGAACTCGAATCCTCCCTGGGCACAGCGACATCGCATGGCGGCGACGGCTCGCTGTTTTTGCCGCTGCACCTTCAGCTGCTTGAGGATGCTATCCGATGCCTTCGACATGTTCCTCAAGTCTGTTTGTTCCGCCTGCACTAATCCCGCTTCGCATGAGCTTGTCTCATAATTGTTGTTTACATCCTCTGGCCGGGTTTAAGGCTAAAACCCGTAATTAGTGCCAACAAGCGGCATTTCACCTGGTCGCCCACCCGAAAACCGTTGTGGAGCCGCCTGCAGTGCCCAGCTCCGCCCCATGACAAGCTTTGGACCTACTTAAATTCTGCACTGCGTGTCAGTGCAAAAAAGACCAGCGTCATGGAAGGACCTACTACTCTGAATAATCGCAAAAGTTCCAGTAAGGGTAATGGAGTTAAGTCCGTGGAGAGCGAGGGTCCACCTAAGCTAGAGACGCCTCCGCCCAAGTTTGTGGAGGCTTCGAACCTGGAGTTCAATGTGGTGGCCAGCGAAAAGTTGCCCAACTACGAGAGTCTGGACTTGTTTCATCGATCTGTGTATCCTTGTAAGTTAACTATCTCTTTTTGTATTTAACATTTAGTAAATATGAATTGAACTTAACTTTCTTTCTAGTCATGTTCCTGGCCCAATGCTTCGCTGTGATGCCTTTGCTGGGCATCCGGGCTTCAAATCCGCGAAGAGTGCGCTTTGCCTACAAATCGCTGCCCATGGTGGTCACCCTAATCTTCATGGCTGCCACCAGCATTATGTTTTTGGGCATGCTTACGCACCTGCTGCAGATAGGCATCAGTGCCAAAAATTTTGGTAAGATTAAAACATATAACTATAGTATTTTAATAATGAAATATAAGACTTATATTTTCTCGCAGTGGGTCTCGTTTTCTTTGGCTGTGTGCTGACTGCCTATGTGATCTTTATACGCCTGGCTCGCCGCTGGCCCCCACTCATCCGCTACTGGACCAGAACAGAGATGGTCTTCACCAGGCCGCCGTATGAGATACCCAAAAGGAATCTAGCGCGCAGAGTGCAGTTGGCTGCCCTAGCCATCATTGGCATGTCTTTGGGTGGGTCATTGTATATTTCCGTGATGATCAAGAGCTCAATGTGTACTCCATTTCAGGTGAACATGCCTTGTACCAGGTGTCGGCCATTTTGAGCTACAAGCGTCGCATCGAGATCTGCCGCAATATAACCGCTGAAGCCAATTTTGAAGATTATATACAGAGGAACTATGACTATGTGTTTCGGTTGCTGCCCTACAGCCCAGTTGTAGCTGCCTTTATTTTGGTAATTGTTATAAATATTTAACTTTGAGTGCTGCAAATATTTCTCCTTTAGTTAATAAACGGCGCCTGCACTTTCGTTTGGAACTACATGGACCTGTTCATCATGATGATCAGCAAGGGCCTGTCCTATCGTTTTGAGCAGATAACTTCTCGTATTCGAAAGCTGGAGCATGAGGAGGTAGCTGAATCTACGTTTATACAAATCCGGGAGCACTACGTCAAGATGTGTGAGCTCTTGGAGTTTGTGGACAGCTCCATGTCCAGCCTGATACTACTTTCCTGTGTGAATAACTTGTACTTTGTGTGCTATCAGCTGCTCAATGTGTTCAAGTAAGTTTACTTCAGTATAAAAGATTTGCATAAACTATATATTATTAATTTTCTATAATATCCCCAGCAAACTCCGCTGGCCCATCAATTATATATACTTCTGGTATTCCCTGCTTTACCTCATTGGACGCACCGCCTTTGTGTTTCTTACGGCCGCCGACATCAATGAGGAGTCCAAGCGTGGCCTGGGTATCCTCAGGCGTGTGTCCAGCCGTAGCTGGTGCGTGGAGGTGGAGCGCCTGATATTCCAGATGACCACACAGACTGTGGCTTTGTCGGGCAAGAAGTTCTACTTCCTCACCCGTCGCCTGCTCTTTGGGGTAGGTATAGGCCCCCTCTCTTTACAAAATGCTTGTTTATGTTCTCACCTCTGTGCTCTTTTCCCCCTGTAGATGGCAGGAACTATTGTCACCTACGAGCTGGTCCTGCTGCAATTCGATGAACCCAATCGGCGCAAAGGACTGCAGCCCCTGTGCGCCTGATGGACGCCAACTGCACCCGCACACGTTCCCATCCCCCATGCCGCCATCACCTACCCATTTGTCATGTCAGCTGCCAGTGACAGGCGCAGCAATTAGTTGTAAATACTTAGTTGCTAAATCGTTAAGCACAACCACGCCCCCTCTTGGCTCTGCTGGGGCCTTTTCGCACGCCAGATTGTCCCTCCGCCGGGCAGTGAGAGTTGTAAGTTCGGCCATGCCGCAGGGCGAGACATTCCATCGGGCGGTCTCGAAAGGTAGGTCTTGGAAAAAGGGTTATTACTTGGATTGTATATCCTTTATATTCTCTCATACAATTTTATGATAATCGTTTATCCGTTCAAGTTCTTGAAACCCCAACAATTTGTATATAAAAATAATGTCTAAATAAATATTCTTCTTTCTTTCAGTTCTTTTCATTTCCCAAATCTATGGCCTGCTTCCGGTTAGCTATGTCCGCGCCGCGGATGTGGCGGATCTCCGGTACAGGTGGCTGTCGCCGCGCGTCTTCTACTCCGGCCTCATTGTGATCCTCAATCTGTGCGAATTTGGAACCGTCATTAACTATGTGATCAATGTGGCCATTGGCTTTCACACGTCCAGCACGCTGTCCTTGTATATTGTTTGCCTTCTGGAGCACCTGTTCTTCTGGAGATTGGCCATCCGTTGGCCGAGTATCATGCGCACGTGGCAAGGTGTGGAGAAGCTCTTCCTAAGGGTTCCCTATCGCTTCTATGGGGAATATAAGATAAAAAAGCGTATTTATATAGTGTTTGCAGTGGTTATGTCATCGGCTTTGGGTAAATTATTATTGATTTGGTTTAATTATTGATTTAATTGATCAATCCTTTAGTGGAGCACACTCTCCTGCTGCTCAATTCGTTTCATCTAAGCAATATGGAGCGTATCCAGTGCAAGATCAATGTGACCTACTTCGAGAGCATCTACAAGTGGGAGCGACCGCATCTGTACATGATCCTGCCCTATCACATTTGGCTGTTGCCTATTTTTGAGGCAAGGATTAACAAATTAATATAAATCTTTACTTAATATAATCATTATTTGGTGTAGTGGGTCAACCAAACCATTGCCTACCCGCGCTCCTTCACCGACTGCTTCATCATGTGCATTGGCATTGGCTTGGCTGCCAGATTTCATCAACTGTACCGAAGGATTGCTGCTGTTCACAGGAAGGTTATGCCTGCGGTGTTCTGGACAGAAGTGCGGGAGCACTACCTAGCCTTAAAGCGTCTTGTGCGTCTCCTGGATGCCGCCATAGCTCCCCTGGTGCTCCTGGCCTTTGGCAACAACATGTCCTTTATTTGCTTTCAGTTGTTCAACAGCTTCAAGTGGGTGGGAAAGGGATACAGATGCCCTTATTGTCTATTAATTATTTTATTTTAAAACAGAAACATTGGCGTGGACTTCATAGTGATGGTGGCTTTCTGGTACTCTTTGATTTTCGCAGTAGTCCGCACCTTGCTGACCATATTCGTGGCTTCTTCTATCAACGATTTCGAGCGCAAGATAGTCACAGCCTTGAGGGACGTGCCCAGCAGGGCGTGGTCCATAGAGGTGGGTTATCCTATATATTCCGTGTCCTTTGTAATATTCTCTTCTGTTTCTCCACAGGTACAGCGCTTCAGTGAGCAGTTGGGCAATGACATGACTGCTCTCTCCGGCAGCGGCTTCTTCTACCTTACCCGCTCACTCGTCCTAGCTGTGAGTTTAAGCTATAAACTACTCCCCCTTATGGTACAAATATTTTATCTTTTTTAAGATGGGCACCACCATTATCACCTATGAGCTCATGATATCGGACGTCATCAACCAAAGTGCCATCAGGCAAAAGACTCAATACTGCAGGGAATTCTAGAGCCCGGACTAAGGCAATTCAAAAGCACATTTAGTAATAAGTGTCACGCCCACGCACCATGCACCAAATCCGCCGCACTCGAGATCCTAATCGGGAAAAACAAGGATAAATGATTGGAACCCGCCCACTTGTTTATGGCGTGTCCGCTTCCGTTTTTCATTTGCTAGCCAACAGCGCGCCGTCATGAAGCATTCGGGACAGAAGGGGACTAAAAACACGCTCCAGCACGGGATTGGACCTTGTGAGTGCCTTGAGAAGTCTAGTTAAAGATTGTAATATCCCAGAGTTTCCCTTATTATTACAGTCCTGGTCATTGCCCAGTTCTTTGGCGTTCTGCCGGTGGCGGGAGTCTGGCCAAGTTCTCGTCCTGACAGGGTCCGCTTTCGGTGGTTATCATTGGCTATGGTGGCTGCTCTGGTTCTCTTTACCTTCTCAATTGTGGACTGTGTTTTATCCTCCAAAGTGGTGTTCGACCATGGCTTAAAAATCTACACCATAGGTAGGAGCTCCTATTTAAAGTGTTATATATATTTTAAAGGATCCCCTCCTAGGCTCCCTCAGCTTTAGCGTGATTTGTATCTTCTGCTTCGGGGTATTCCTGCTGCTCTCGCGTCGCTGGCCCCACATCATCCGCCGAACGGCCGAGTGCGAGCAGATTTTCCTGGAGCCCGCCTACGATTGCCGAGCAGGGCGTCGCTACTCCCGGAGGCTTCGTCTCTGGGGTGTGGCTCTTCTGGTGGCCGCTCTCTGCGAGCACTCCACCTACGTGGGCAGTGCCCTGTACAACAACCACTTGGCCATTGTGGAGTGCAAGCTGAATGTGGACTTCTGGCAGAACTATTTCCAACGAGAGCGCCAGCAGCTCTTTCTCGTGATGCATTTTACGGCCTGGTGGATACCCTTTATTGAGTGGACGACCTTGTCGATGACATTTGTGTGGAACTTTGTGGACATCTTCTTGGTGCTCATCTGCCGGGGCATGCAGATGAGATTCCAGCAGCTACACTGGCGCATCCGTCAGCATATGGGGCAGCGAATGCCGAATGAGTTCTGGCAGCGGATTCGTTGTGATCTTTTGGATCTGAGTGATCTGCTGGGACTCTACGACAAGGAGTTGTCCGGCCTGGTTGTGCTCTCCTGCGCCCACAACATGTACTTTGTGTGTGTGCAAATATACCACAGCTTTCAGTGAGTTTATAGAAGTAGCTTAAGTATATGGATTAATGATCTTTCTTTGCTTAGATCCAAAGGCAACTATGCTGATGAGTTGTACTTCTGGTTCTGTCTCTCCTATGTCATAATTCGAGTTACCAACATGATGTTCGCTGCCTCCTCCATACCCCAGGAAGCCCGAGAGATATCCTATACCCTCTACGAAATTCCCACAGAATTTTGGTGCGTCGAACTCAGACGAATGAACGAGATTTTTCTGGCAGACCACTTTGCGCTCACTGGCAAGGGTTATTTTCTGCTAACAAAACGTTTAATATTTGCAGTAAGCTAAAACTTTGATTTATATATATCTAATTTTATTAAGACATATATTTATTACAGATGGCTGCCACTCTGATGGTCTATGAACTTGTGCTGATCAACCAAATGGCCGGCTCCGAGGTGCAGAAGAGTTTCTGTGAGGGCGGCGTGGGCTCCTCCAAGAGCATATTTTCCTAATCCGATTTTTTCCGCTTATTTTGCACTTGCTGAATTTTGTGAAATGGCACCCAATCAATTATACCTGTCAGATGTTATCATAGCAACAGAATGCGTGTCGGAAACGTTTTGTGGGAAGTGTCTCAGCTATCACGCCCCTGTTGAAGAGCCATTTGTCTAGTCGCGGTCTTCAGATGGAGCAGTCCGTGGAGAGCCACCAGGAAAATACCCTGCATCACGCCATCGGCTATGTTCTAGTCGTAGCACGGATTTTCGGGGTACTGCCCCTGCACGGTATCAAGCCCAGTGATCCGCCCCAGAACGTTCGTTTTCGCTGGCTTTCTCCGTTTATTTTGTTATTCTTGGCGGTGTTTGTATTTGTGATCGGAGATTTTGTGTTCTCAGCTAAACTTGTTGTGCATAATGGCCTTAAGATTTATACTATAGGTAAGATTATCTATTAGAAATAGGTCTTGGGATCTTTATAAGGGCTTCTACTACCTCTCCCACAGGTTCTCTCAGCTTTAGTGTAATTTGCATATTCTGTTTTGGAGCCTTTATAAGCATAGCGCCTCGATGGCCCCACATCATCCGCCAGACCTCGCTATGTGAACGAATCTTTCTGAAACCCTGCTACCAATGCCCCAACGGTGTCAAGTACAGTATCTATCTTCGCCGCTGGGGTTTGATCCTTCTGGTGGCCGCTCTGTGCGAACACCTCACCTATGTGGGCAGCGCCGTTTGGAGTAACTACAAACAGATCAGGGAGTGCCGGCTGGAAGTGGGCTTTGTGCAAAATTACTTTGAACGCGAACGCCAGGAGCTATTCTCTGTGATTCCCTACAACTTCTGGCTGGTGCTCTTTATCGAATGGAGTACCATCTCCATGACCTTTGTGTGGAACTTTGGGGATATCTTTCTGGTTCTTATGTGTCGATCGTTGAGAATTCGATTTCAGCAGATGCATTGGCGGATCCGTCAGAATCTGGGGAAGGGGAATTCGGGAAAGGAATTGTGGCTGGAAATACGTACGGATTTCTTGGACCTGCATGATCTCCAGAAGCTCTACGACAAGGAGCTATCTGGTTTGATATTGGTGTCCTGCGCGCACAATATGTACTTTATTTGTGTGCAAGTCTACCATAGTTTTAGGTGAGTTTTTAGATTATTAAAATATAGAGTTTGTATATTTTATTATAAATATTTCAGAGTCAAAGGCGCTTTCATGGACGAGCTGTACTTCTGGTTTTGTTTGCTGTACGTGAGCACCCGCTTGATGAACATGATGTTTGCCGCAGCCTCAATACCCCAGGAGGCCAAGGATATATCCAACACTCTGTACGAGATCCCTTCGCGCTGTTGGTGTGATGACTTGGAGCGCCTAAGTGAGCTGCTGCGCAATGAATCGTTTGCTCTAAGTGGAAAGGGTTACTTCCACATCACCCGCAGGCTAATCTTTGCGGTGAGTACATTATAGTTTTATACAAATAATTTTTAAATTAATTTCCCTAACCCCCACAGATGACAGCCGCTGCCCTGGGCTACGAATTGGTTCTATTTCATCAAATGGAGGGTGCCGTAACGCAGCCGGACATATGCAGCCGCGCAGCCGGCTCCTCCATGAGCATATTCTATTCCTAACTCCATTTCATTAATACATACTTCATGAGCTTGTCGCCGCCGTCGCTGTCAGCTCCTCGCATTTGCACAAGATTATGCACAGATAAGCGCACATTGGCACGGAGACCCTCAATTAGCCGTAACCAGTAGCATTTTGTGGGCTTAACCGCTTGTCGGGCCAGTCAGTCGAGCACCGAACATGGCCAGAACCACTGGGGATGCGGCCAAGCGGCGTAGGATCATCGCTCGCATCAAATTTTGGCGAAGATCTCGCGTGGGCAGCGAGTATGTCTAGTTTTGCTTGATATTTAAAGATTAAACTGGGATTTATCAATTTTTCAGTGTCACCCTGGGCATCCTCAAGTACAAGGTGGTGTCTAAGCCATCCAAACGTTTCCAATTCGCAATGAGTAAGTGTTTTTAATTTATTTAATATTTTATTTAAATATTTAAAATGTTTTTAAATTACCCAGTTAAGGCTTTTCTACGACGTCTTAGAAGATCAGAGGATTACAAGTACAGCGGTTCGTTCCAAGAAGCTATCAAGCCAGGTTAATATAAATTGTATTAAATATAAATCAATATATTTTTACAAGAATATTTTCTTGTTAATTTCAGTCCTCATCATCGCCCAAATCTTTGCCCTGATGCCAGTTCGCGGCGTCGGCTCCAAGTTCGCCGAGGATCTGGCCTTTGCCTGGTCCAGTGCCCGCACCTACTATGCTTTGGTCACCATCCTTTGCTTTGGAGTTGCCTCCGGCTACTTGGTGGCCTTTGTGACTAATGTGACTTTTAATTTTGATTCGGTGGAGACTCTGATCTTCTACTTGTCCATATTCCTCATCTCGTTGGCGTTTTTACAATTGGCCAGAAAATGGCCAGCCATTGCCCAGGAATGGCAACTGGTGGAGGCCAAATTACCTCCTCTGAAATCGGTCAAGGAGCGCAGAGCCCTGTCGCAGCACATCAAGTGGATTACAATTGTGGCCACCACTTGCTCGCTGGGTAAGTAATCATCTTCATTTGTTCCTAAATTCATATTTAATTACAATTTAATTATTGATTTCTTTCAGTGGAGCACATGCTGAGCATGCTGAGTATGGTCTACTACGTTAATTTCTGCCCCAAGATACCAGGTCATCCTGTTGACAGTTTTCTGTACTTGAACTTTTCGTCGGTATTCTATTTTGTGGACTATACTCACTTCCTGGGGTTGCTGGGAAAAGTGATCAATATTTTGAGCACTTTTGCGTGGAATTTCAACGACATCTTCGTGATGGCTGTGAGTGTGGCTCTGGCGGCCCGTTTCCGTCAACTGAATGATTACATGATGCGAGAGGCGAGACTGGTATGGGTTTTGGATCGAGTTCTGAGAGTAGAAAGGTATCGTTCCATTTTTTCCTTTGCAGCCCACCACTGTGGACCACTGGATGCAGTGTCGTGTCAACTTCCGGAATCTCTGCAAACTCTGCGAGATGGTGGACGATGGCATATCCACCATAACGATGCTGTGCTTCACCAATAATTTGTATTTTATCTGCGGCAAAATCTTGAAGAGCATGCAGTGAGTTTCTGTTACTTTTTGATTTAAGAATTTAATTCAGATTTTGTTTCAGGACAAAACCTTCCGTGTCGCATGCCCTGTACTTCTGGTTCTCCCTGACCTATCTGCTTGGCCGCACTCTAATCCTGTCCCTCTATAGTTCTAGTATCAATGATGAGTCCAAGCGACCCTTGCTCATCTTTCGTCTGGTGCCGCGTGAATATTGGTGCGATGAGGTAAGCTAGTAGATATTTATTTATTACTTATATGTCCCTAATTATTCTCATTTGCCAGCTCAAGCGCTTTTCGGAGGAGGTGCATTTGGACAATGTGGCCCTGACTGGCTTAAAATTCTTTCGTCTGACCCGCGGCGTTGTCATTTCGGTTTGTAAACAAAACCATCCAATTATAGAACTTTTTATATACTATATCCCTTAGGTGGCTGGCACAATTGTGACCTACGAACTGATTTTGCTGCAGTTCAACGGCGGGGAGAAGGTGCTCGGCTGCTTTGAGGGCTGAACTTTTTCGGGGGAGTGTTGGTGCAACAGAGGGTTTAGGGTTAAGCCCGCAAAATATGTGCTTTCATTGTTGTTTCTAGTCCTTAATTATAGATAAGTGCAAAACAACAGGTGTTTTTAATGGTCACTCTGCGGTCTCCGTTTGGCTTTTAGCTTGCCTTTGGTCATTCCTTTGCTGCAGTTGGTGTCAGCCAGTCGCAGGATGAAGATCCTGCCCAAGCTGGAGCGCAATCTGCGCCGGCTTAAGAAGAAGGTGACAAGGTCACCGTTGACGCGAAAGCTGGATTTGATTCACGAAAGGTGGGAGAGGGTGAAAAGTATTTTAATTTATTTATAAAGTTTACAAGGAAAAAGAAATAACATTCTAGAAAAATCAGTATCTTTATTCATGTATCTTTATCTACGATTTCCCATCAGTGCCCGCAAGAAAGCCTTCCAGGAGAGTTGTGAAAACTACAAAAGTCAAATTGAGAAGGAGTACGAGGTCCGGAATACTTTACCCAGTAAGTTAGTTAACCAATTACAATAATTTATTTAATAAATTAAATCAATTCCAAACAGAGTTATCCCGTGGCAAAAAGGAAGCCTTTCTCAGCGATGGAACCTTCCACCAGGCTGTGGGCCGTGTCCTACTGGTGGCCGAATTCTTTGCCATGATGCCGGTGAAGGGAGTCACCTCCAAGCATCCCTCAAATCTGAGCTTCTCCTGGCGCAACATTCGCACCTGTTTCTGTGTGCTCTTCATCGCGTCAAGCTTCACGAACTTTGGACTGTCGTTGTATAAGGTCTTAAACAATCCAATTAGTTTCAACAGCATTAAACCCATCATATTCCGAGGATCTGTTCTGCTGGTGCTGATGGTGGCTCTCAATCTGGCCCGGCGGTGGCCCCAGCTGATGATGTACTGGCACACCGTGGAGCAGGATCTGCCGCAGTATCAGACACAGATGGGCAGACGGAAGTTGGGTCACACCATTTCCATGGTTATGCTGGTGGGCATGATGCTGTCTGTGGGTAAGTTATGACTGCTAAATATGGATTTATTTATTATTTATTTATTTAAACTACAGCCGAGCACATCTTGAGCATGATCTCAGCCATAAACTACGCATCGTTTTGCAACCGCACCGCCGATCCCATTCAAAACTACTTTCTCCGCACCAACGACGAGATCTTCTTCGTGACCAGCTACTCGACCCCTTTGGCCATGTGGGGAAAGTTCCAGAACGTCTACTCGACCTTCATTTGGAATTATATGGACATGTTTGTGATGATTGTCAGCATTGGACTGGCATCCAAGTTCCGCCAGCTCAACGATGACCTGCGGAATTTCAAGGGCATGGTAAAGGGATGGCCAACTATTGTTACCCGAAAATAATGATTACTTGCAGAACATGGCTCCCACTTACTGGTCGGAACGTCGCATTCAATACAGAAATATTTGCATTTTGTGCGACAAAATGGACGATGCCATCTCCCTGATTACCATGGTGTCCTTTTCGAACAATCTATACTTTATATGTGTCCAGTTGTTGCGGAGTCTGAAGTGGGTATTGAAAGACACATTACATTACATTATCTTGATTATGAGTCCTTTAAGTTACTAATTCTCCATGAGCTTCCTTTAGCACCATGCCATCAGTGGCGCATGCTGTGTACTTCTACTTTTCCCTCATCTTCCTCATTGGTCGCACCCTGGCGGTGTCTCTTTACTCGGCCAGCGTTCATGATGAGTCCCGGCTGACGCTGAGATACCTGCGCTGTGTGCCCAAGGAGTCCTGGTGTCCAGAGGTAAAGAGATTTGCCGAGGAGGTCATTAGCGATGAGGTGGCCCTGACTGGGATGAAGTTCTTTCACCTCACCAGAAAGTTGGTGCTGAGTGTGAGTCATTAGGACTTATCCGAGAGTCACTTTTAGTTATGAATATGAATTCCCGTCTTTAGGTTGCCGGCACCATTGTGACGTATGAGCTGGTGCTCATCCAGTTCCACGAGGACAACGACCTGTGGGACTGCGACCAGAGCTATTACTCGTAGGACAGGCCGCGTGTTTGGCATTATAATAAATACAAATTATCTTGCACTTTATTATTATTATTGTTATTGTTATTGTTAAAGCGGTAAAAGGAAACCAACAAAATGTCGCTCGTAATATCAATCGGTTACATTCATTGCCTAAATTGTACGTCACATTATCCGCTATATATAGAGATTCTACGTGTGTCCGTGTGTGTGGATTCCACAGAGAATGGTCGCTACTGGTCACTTACAGTCTAATCGGCTAACTCTGATGGTGGATGCGGTGTGTGGGGTATGCAGATATGGATACGGGTGGCACCTGCTACTGGCAACTGTCAACTGGCAACTGGCATGGGGTCATCGTCGTTGCAGTTTCAGTGTGAGTTTCGATTTGTTTCGTGCTTGGAACATACATTGAATGCAAAATTCAGCTAAAGATTTTCAATTACTTATGTTTAAATTCAGTTTAGGTGCTCCAACTTCGTGTTGCTACGAGAAAAGGTAACAGGTTCGGAAGTTTGGTGGTTTCTGGTTGCATATGTATGTCTGTTCCATTACAAAATATATGTATATATATGTATGTATTCGGTACTGAAGAACTAGTGAGATGGTTCTGAGGTGGGCTAGCTGACGCCACCGGAC
>JAEIIM010004902.1:0-11752 GCA_018874515.1 Drosophila greeni | reverse complement strand
ATAATCACTCTAATTACTTTTACAGCTTCTAAAAATCATAAACTTTAATATATATTTAGTATTGCGTTTTAACCCAAAGTAGAGTACATTCCTCTCACCTTTTTGGCCTGGGTAATTCGCATTTAAACCTATCATTAAATTGTAAATGCCACACTTTCATCCCGGTGTACTCCGCTCTCTCTCTCTCGGGGAGTTTTCTCAGCTCGAGTGCAGGCGCACTTGGATTTCCTCGCTCTGTAGATTTCCCACTGGGGGCACACACACTCGGCAGGCGATGTGTGTTTACAGTCAGCTGTTTCGCAGCTCGGAACCCACACATGCGCACAACCAAAGTGTATGGCCAGCATTTGAATTGAAAAACTGAACGTTGGACAGGGAGAGAGAGCGAGAGAGGGCACACGCTTCCCATTGACGAAACCAAATAGTATCTGAGACGCACTCACAGATACAGATACAGATACTCTCAGCTGCTGCTTGCTGCTGCTGCTGCTGCTGCGGCTGCTTAGCTGCGAGAAGTCTCGGTTTCAGTTTCAGTTCTTCGTCGTCCGCTCTAACTGAACGTTGTGTGTGCCCCTGCTGCCACAAAAGCGGAGCGGTTATATCGGGCAGGAATCGAGTCGAATCGGGAACAGAACAGATCGCAGAAAACTCGTTTTCCCTCTAGAAGTTCTCAAGAGAGAGAGAGAGACTCCCGGTGAAGTTGTTTGCCTCTCTGACATTGTTTTGTTATTTGTTTGTTTGTTTGCTGCCTCAAGCGTGACAGCAGCAAAGTATCTGAACAACTGAGTAACCAACTCAAAAGTATCTGAGTGCCAGAGTATCTGAGTATCTATGCGGTGCTAAAAGTGTTTGATGAGCGCGAGCGGACTGTGAACTATCCCCAATGGCTGGCGGTGGCCAAAAAAATAATATAAATAACAACAACAAATAATGCTATATAATGCTAATAAAACCGAAAACACGTTTTATGCCCGCCGCTGATGTTCTCTTCTTCTCGGAAACAATACTCATCCAACAAAAAAAACCAAAGGTGAGCACGTTCTCGTCCGTAATTGCGTCGCGGAAGGGCAACCTCCTCCTGGAACCCACCCCAAAAAAAAAAAACTGTAAACTCCGCAGCTGGAGTTGGCTCCCCCCTCTGTTCCCTGCAAACTCTTGTGTATCTTTTAATGTTTAACTGCTTGTATCTCAAAAGAGCGCCTGCGCTCTCTGAGAGATATATTTTTTTTGCCAAGTTTCGCTCGTGAAATGTTTATAATGCCCGCCATTTGTTAATAGCATATGTGATGATGATGATGAAGAAGAATTTAAACAGTGGCCGAAAGTGGCGCCACCCAAAAGATCAGGCCATACTTTGGAGGAGCAGCAAGCAGCTCCATGACCAGGTGGTGTGTCTGACCTACTTTGATAACGGTTAGGGTAGGACCTCGAGCTCATCAAGCTCATCATTGGGTCAACCACCCACAGGGACCTCTCTCAACTAGCTCTGGCTGCCAATTTGAATTCCGCGAATCTGGCCAAGAATTTCCCCACCACCTCCTCCCACCAAATCTCCACCGATTTCCCCGATTAGACAATCCGCAGCTGTGGTGCGTGGCCAGCTCCCTCTTGAGTGGCGATAACAAGTCGATGGCCGACAACAGCTGGCCCGTCGGCGGGCCATAACCCCAGGTTCCTTGGCTCCGGCTCTCCGCCGACTGCGATTACGCGCCTTACATCTCCGTCCGATTAGCGAAAAGGAAGCCCGGGCCAATAGCTCGGAAGCCTATCGCCCCACGCCCATCTAATCGCGAATCGCTTAAATCGCACCAACCCGCAACCCGCAAACACAAATAAAAAATAAAATAATACAAATCTGTACACTGCTAGGAAATGGGAGAATATTTTAAGCTAAACAGAAGCCGGCGCGGTGAGTTTATTTATCGCATGTTTGCATACAATTTCATGCCTCTATAAATAAACAAAACACCCAAAAGATATCTCTCTCTGATTAAAAGTAAGCAAATAATATACAAATTTTCACGCCTTTGCTTGGTGTTTGAATACGGGGTTTATGTCTTTGGAAGCGCTGGAAGTTTGTTCTTCGAAAAGATAACTTTTGGAAATTTAAGAAAATATGTTTTTCCTTGAAATTGGTTGGAATTTTAGGGGGGATTTTTAGCAGGTTTCATGGGGGTTTTGTTTTATGAACTCTTTATGATTTGATATACAAAATTTGAGGAATGAATCTAAGCATGAGTGTTGAGTATCTTTTGCCCGAACTTATTATTTAATGTAAATTCTGATAAGAATTTGCTAAATTTATGAGTTATTGGTGGTTTTTTCTTATATAATTAAAGAAATAACTATTTATTTTTCTAAAACACTTGTGTTACTTTTCTGCTTAAATTTGCAGCATCTTTTCCTATTTTAACAACCAAAATCTTCTTAGAAAAGCAGCAAATCCCATTACTTGTGTATATTTTTTGCTTTTAGAATAGTTTCTAGCATTTAGTATCTTCAATATTTTCTCTCAGTGCTGGAACTTTGCGAGAATTCTCATCGTTAAACGCTTAAATGAATCGAAATCTTATCAGAGGACGGCCACCTGCAAAAGTCCAGTGCAGGCAAACCCAGAAAATCGTCGATGCAGTGCCTCTGGCATGTGCTACGAGGGTCTCCCCAGTGTTTTTCAGCCAAGTGCGAATGCACTGGACTAACTAACAAGTTCTTAGACAGAACTAAGACCTCTTTAAGAGCCCAGCCAGGCCTGACATTGGTTTTGATACTGAATGAGTAGCCAAGTGTCCAAAGCTTATCGATGTCTCTTGCCCAAGTGGGTCTCGGTCTCAGTCTCGGTCTCAGTCTGGCATTGTTCAGTAATTAGGAATTCATGATTTGCTCGTTGAGCAACCTCCGCCACTTCCTGGCCTCCCAAATGGTGTGATGTAATGCTTAGAGTGTGTGCCCCAGAGTGTGTGTTTGTTGGAATCAATAAGCTTGCCACCTCCGAATTGAAATTATTTTATATTCTTTTTTTTTTATTCTCCCTTGCAGAGCTGAACTGAGAGCCACACATTAAGTAAAGTACGTACTTCCAATCCAGATGCCAATTCTCAAGTCCCAAATTAAGCCGCGTCACAAACGGAATAAAAACACACACAAAAGAGCGAGCCAAATGCAATTGATGCAACTTTGTGCCAACTGAAGGAGCAAGCCAAGGAACACCAAGGAATTCTCAAACGGAACACCAAAGGTAGTCCCCAGAGTCACACACACAACCCCCACAACAGCATGAACGAGCTGCAGGCCTCCAGTGTCCCACTGGTGGACAAGTGCTCCGCCCACGCCGTCATTTTGCCGGCGGCCAAGAGTCCCAACAAGGTCTCCGATTCGGCGGCCAACGCGGTGCTCTACACATCCGGTGGTGGTGGTGGTGGCAACCAGGTCACCACCGCTAATCCCGGCCACCACCAGGAGCCAGTGCCTCTGCTCAACCAGCTGAAGCTGACCAACGACCTGAAGCAAAGCAGTCATGGGTGAGTTTCCCTCTCTCTCGAGTTTTCTTTTTCCTAATTGCATTAGTCGGGGATTAGGTACAAGTGAGACTCTCCAGCTGTGGGGGGATTATAGAGGAAATTGAATTCATTTATATCCTGTCTAGTATTGCATTTTGCAATTCAATCCAAGGACACGGGACTCACCTTGACTGTGGGTGGGTTGACAGGCCATTTTTTGCTTCAGCGACACTTCCATTTTTAGCGCCATTAGACACAAATCAGAGCCAGGAGGAAGCCATTCAGGAGGCGGTCCTGGAGAAGCTATTATTAGGACCCCGTCAAAGTCAAAATTAGCACGCATCTGTGACTGTGGAGCTGGTATCTTCCTTCCGTCGGGAACATGCCACCTGCCAGGCCACAAACATCAAGGTGTGTCGCAGGTGGAAGGAGGCAAGGAGGTGGAGCCAAAGGAAGCGCTGGAAAATCGATGAGACGACTCCGAAGTCTCACAAATCGCGTGTCGGCATGGAGAAATGGTGCCAGCCACGCCTACTGCTTCGCCCACTTCTCCTGCTTCGCCCACCTCTACTTTCCTCTACTCTACTTTCTCCTCTGCTCTCCTTTCCCCTCCTCTACCCTCCTTTCATTTCTCTCCTCTCCCCTTTCCTGCTTTCCCTCCTCCTTCAAAAAATTATGCACAGTTGTAAAAATAATTTAAAATGTAGGCGACTTTCCAAGAAATGCCTTGGGGGTAAAAGTACCTCCAGTACTAAAGAACTTAAGGCTTTGCTGGCAGCCTTGAAAGGTCCTTTGGCAGCTTAATTAAAATGCAAATGGAAAATCCTATGCTGAGTGCACAACGCCCACGTCCACACATAGAAATCAATGCAGTTCACAATCTAATTAAACTTGTAAGGAAATGGAGGAGGTAGGGAAAATGGAGGAGGTTGTGGAAAATGGAGGAGGTAGGGAAAATGCAGGAGGTAGGGAAAATGTAGAAGGTAGAGGTGAAATTACAGGTACAGGACATGCTGCACAATCCCGGCAATCAGGTGGGGCCCAGGTCCCAAGGCTTCCCGGGGCAAAACAGGAACAGGAAGGCACCGGAAGGACAGCCATAAAGAGCGCCTTAAATGCCAAGCTATCCTCCTCCATTGTGTGTGTGTCCTTTCGACCAGCAACGCCCTCCTATTACCGTTCCCGTTGCTGTCGGCACTGTCATAAATAATAAGCCACAAATGCACACACACAATAGTGTGTGTGAAAGGACCTAGGGGGAGGTCCTGGGAAAATAAAACTATGTAACAGTGAATGAAACGCCGCCAAATGGCAAAAGCTGTAAAAGTCATAAGACCAAGCAAAACAATACAAGAAAAGGCGGACAAAAGGGGTCCTGCGGCTAAAGGAACTAACAACGAACAGGGGATGCTCTTTACAGGAATATATGAGGAAGGAATTGTTATAAGAAAGGGTATTTTTAAGGGCTCTAACTTAGGGAAATAATATTTAAACAAAGCCTTAAGTTTATCCCTGAAAGAAACCACTTTCCACTATCAAAACTCCTAGTTTGAGAAGTAAACAGACTCCAGTTTAGAAAGTGTATCCAAAAGGTAGGAGAAAAGGACACCAGTCGAGGACCTCGCGGCGCCGCGTGCCTGGAAAAATCGAACAAGCCGCCGCTGCCGCCAAACCAAAAGCCAACCCAAAGTCCTGTGCCGCAGTCAGCAGTTGGACGCCGTTCGTTCGGCTTTTAGTCCTGCGAGAGAGCGGCTTGCGGCGAAACAGTTGTCCTCGTTGAGTGTTCGGTTTCTGGTTTAAATATTTATGTGCTTATTAGAAAAAAATCAAAAGTACTGCCCACTGTTCGCCACGTGGTTGTGTTTTTACGTGCAAAAACCGTTTACTCTTTATTTTTTTGGCAAGCCAAAACGCCGGGTTATGTAATGTGAAGTTGCCGGAAAAACCCCACCAGAGGAGAGGAGAGTGTGGAAGAGTGTTTGCTCCTTCTCCCTCAGTGCAGTGCCAGACTCTGTGACGCCTTCGCAAAAGTCAACCTGCGTATCCTTGAGGGCGTAAGAGTCAGTTCCAGTCAGTCCCAGTCAGTCCCAGTCAGTCAGTCAGTCAGTCATTCGTTCAGTCAGTCTTTCAGTCATTCAGTCAGTCAGTCAGTCAGTTAGTCAGTCGTTCAGTCAGTCATTCAGTCATTCGTTCAGTCAGTCAGCACTCGAAGCGAGGCTTGTTGACCTTCTCCCCCGCTTCGAGGGCACAGCTGACAGGCAGCAGAGCTGGACAGGACCTTCTCCCACGCTCCAAGACGACACACACACACAACAGTTTCCCCATTTGATTGGCCTTGCCCGTTTCCTTAATAGTCCTGAATAGGCCGAAAGCCCCTCGATTGTTCGTTAAGGCCTGAAAGGCATTCGATTTCGATTTCCATTGAAGGATAAATCTTCTGAGTGCCTTGTTACGGCCCTTGGATACATTTCAATCAGTTGGGAATAATTTATGGCATATTAAATGGATTATTTGTGGGGGTTAAAGTCGTCCTTTTTTGTGCAGGATTTAAGGTTATTCAAGGCACCACGAACCATAACAAACTCCCAGCTCAACAAAGTTTAATTAAAGGCCTTGCCATCACTTTACCCTCTTTTCCCTTGATTAATTCTTTTCCTGATTAATTCTTTTATTAATCGCAATAAACACTGAGTGTGTGTCTCCAAGGCATCTCTGTGCGAATCGCTTTGCTTAATTGTCGCCAAGCTGCGGATGATCTAAGCCCCGCGAGAGCTCTGGATATATTTCCGGTCGCGCTTAATCAGTGTAACTGGCCAAGGTTCGCCCCGGATTGTATATTAAACCATGAGCTACACAGCTTTAGTGAGCTAGTGCTACACAGTCGGCCACAGTAGCTAGTTTATGGGCCCCAATCAATCAATTAAGTAGGGCCCGCCATCGATCCTCCAACCTGGCAACAATTACCACGCATTAAGATTGATAAGCAACCCAGAGAGAGAGAGACCCGGAAGGGTTTGCGTGACTCCATTTGAATTTAATTGAAGGGTTCAGAGGAGGAGGAGAAGGTGGAGACCAAGACCCAAGTCTTGTCTCTGCTCTGAGTGCAACATTTCGCAAACTTCGTTGGGCCTTCGTTGAGTTCGTTGTCGTTGGGTTCGTTAACATGCACTCCAAGTGCATGCGCACTTGGAATGTACTCGCTCCCGGGGTGCTCGTGCACCGAGATATTCGCGGGAAATGACTTGCGACTAGATATATACATATATATATATCGTGTCTGGGGGAGGGAGAAAAGAGGCCAAAGCAAAGCAAAACAAAGCAAAAGCGAAGTCAGATCGAACTGAGGCACAGCAATGACGCTAAAAAATTGTTTATCTTTGTATCTCTGAGTGCGAGTGTATGTATCTTTGTATCTGAAATTCACTCAGCATGGCTCACAGCCAAACAGCTGACTGTTGGCTACGAAATTAGAGACTTTCGGCAACGTAATTGTCGGGGAACACTCGAATCAATTAAGTTGTAACTATATTAGAGAAAGATTATCTTGGGGGCCTTAATCACTTGAATTCCATTCACGAAACTATGCAAAAAAGTGATTGGGAAGCACAACAACAGGGGTAATTATCGGTTATCTATAGGAAAATACAACTTAAATTTTTTTAATCTTATTCATAGTTCCTCCCTTGCCACTTAGGCAGTTTCCACTGTGCCTTTTTCAACAGTCATTCCTCAGGTTTTCACCTCGTCAGCAGAGAAGTAGTCACTCTCCCCCGTAGTCACTCTCCCCCGTAGATACACTGACCTTTGGGCTCAACCCACACCCATGTCCCATGTCGGTTCTAGGTTCTAGTCTCTCAGCTTTTCGCGGGGCTTCGGCTTAGCAATCAATCAATTTCGCTCAACCAACTTGCACCCAAAAGTTGCAATGTTAATTGGCATTGGCCCGCTGCAGTTATCAATCGAGGTCCGTGCGGCATGCGACCAGGCCAGACACTAATGAAAACGCACTCGGCAAGGTATTTTTTATGAATGAAACAAAGGCGCCGGGAACTTTGGCCTTTGCGACAATCGTTGAGAGCTGAGGCTAAATGATCAACTAGCTGATTGATCGATTGACTAACTAACTGATCCAGGGTCACAATGAGCCGCTGCTGAGGGTAAGGGAAAACCCATCATGGAACTTAGGCTGACACGCTGCATCAGCGTGGAAAGTGGGGGCGGCGTACAAAACTCCAGCTTCGAGACAGTGGATGTAACCCGAAGAAAATCCAGTGCCTATGCCGAGGCCTATGCGGAAATGCTGCAGGAGCGTTCCAGCCGCTCCCTGTCCGTGGTTCAGGCCAAGCTGACCAAGAACGGCGGGGTTAGCTGTGCCCTGCAAAGGTCAGAGCAGGACTAAATGATAGAAACTAAGCTCCTGTTAACCCCAAACCCTCACTTACTTCACTCTTTACCTTCTCCAACTCCTTTCAGGTCCCAGAACAACCTCTGCAATGGCGGCTTAGGAAGCAATGCCATCAGTAATCATGGCCTGGCGCCCAAGGTGGCCAACAGTAGTGCCGCTGCCAATGCCGCCGCAGGCAGTCCCAATGGCCAGAAGAAGGGCACCATTGCCCTGTCCCATCTGCCCCAGCGACCGCCGGTGGACATTGAGTTCTGTGATATCTCCTACTCGGTGGCCGATGGCCATCGGCGGGGCTTTAAGACCATCCTGAAGAGCGTCTCAGGCAAATTCAGGAACGGGGAGATCACGGCCATCATGGGTCCCTCCGGCGCCGGCAAAAGCACGCTGATGAACATACTGGCGGGCTACAAGTAAGTCCTTTGATTCCTTTCTCTAAGAGTTTTACTAAGTTAAAAATCCTTCCCCCAGGACCGCCCAGCTCAGTGGCTCGGTGCTCATCAACAGCAAGGAACGGAATCTGCGACGCTTCCGGAAACTCTCCTGCTACATCATGCAGGACGATGTGCTGATCGCCAACCTCACCGTCAAGGAGGCCATGATGGTGGCCGCCAACCTCAAGCTGGGCAAGAACATGATCAGCTACGCCAAGGTGGTGGTGGTGGAGGAGATCCTCGAGACCATCGGCCTCAAGGAGTCGGTCAACACGCTGACCTGCAATCTGTCGGGCGGTCAGCGGAAGCGACTCTCCATCGCCCTCGAGCTGGTTAACAATCCGCCCGTGATGTTCTTCGACGAGCCCACCTCCGGCCTGGACAGTTCCACCTGCTTCCAGCTCATCTCGCTGCTGAGGTCCCTAGCTAGGGGCGGACGCACCATCGTCTGCACCATCCACCAGCCGTCGGCGCGACTCTTCGAGAAGTTCGACCACCTGTACCTGCTGGCCCAGGGCCAGTGCGTCTACGAGGGTCGGGTAAGAGGTCTGGTGCCCTACCTTTCGTGTTTGGGGTACGAGTGCCCCTCGTATCACAATCCCGCTGACTACGTCCTGGAGGTGGCCTCCGGGGAGTACGGCGATGCGGTGCCAAAGCTGGTCCAGGCCGTGAAGAGCGGTGCCTGCAAGAAGTATGCGCACAAGGACTACGTCCGGACGCTGGCCCCGAAGCAGTCCAACCAGGAGACCATCAAGGCCGAGGGCGCAACCACAGCAGCGACGACGACAACGACGACCGCCACCCTGACCCTGGAGGACGAGAAACCGCCGCTGGAGGACAGGGAACCCCCGACGGTGGGGGTCGATCCCGATCCCGCGGAGCTGAAACCACCGAAGCTGGAGACGCAGCAATCGCAGAACTCGGACTGCAGCGTCGTCAACATGCCCACGACGGCCCTGGACGACAGCTGCAGCTTCAGCTCCTCGAAGGGCACCCACAACGCGGTCGGCTCGGGACCCAGTGCCGTGGTGGGTTGCATGACCTCCCTGCTGGACTCCCACGAGAGCGTTGTCACACTGCCCAACAAGACGGGCTTCCCCACCAGCGGCTGGACGCAGTTCTGGATCCTGCTCAAGCGCTCCTTCCGCACCATCCTGCGCGACCGGATGCTCACCCACATGCGTCTCTTCTCGCACATCATCGTGGGCGCCATCATCGGGATGATCTACTACGACGTGGGCAACGAGGCCAGCAAGATCATGAGCAATGCCGGTTGCATCTTCTTTGTCTCGCTGTTTACCACCTTCACGGCCATGATGCCCACCATTCTGACTTGTAAGTTGTCTGGGATTTGGGTTTTTTATCATGGAACTCATGGGGTTTACTTTCTGGATTGCAGTTCCCACTGAGATGTCGGTGTTTGTAAGGGAGCACCTCAACTACTGGTACTCCCTGAAGGCCTTCTACTTTGCCAAGACACTGGCGGATATGCCGTTCCAGGTGAGGTTTCGGGAGAGGAACTTGGAAAATTGAATTAAATTAATATCAAGCAAGCTCTCCGGGGTTGGTAACCCAAAATAACCTCTTAGTCTCTTGAGAATCTTGAGAGTAGGTCTTTTTTCTGAAGTCCTAAGTGGGTCTAGCTCTCTTGTTGTCGTAAACCTCCTCCTCTAAATCATTCCCTTGAAGGTTACAAGAGATAATAACCTCTCTTCTCCCTTCCAGATCGTCTTCTCCAGCGTCTACGTCCTGGTAGTGTACTACCTCACCTCCCAGCCCATGGAATTGGAACGAGTCTCGATGTTCGTGCTCATTTGCGTGCTCAACTCCCTGGTGGCGCAGTCGCTGGGCCTTCTCATTGGAGCGGGAATGAATATAGAGACGGGGGTGTTCCTGGGTCCAGTGACGACGATACCCACGATATTGTTCTCTGGGTTCTTTGTGAACTTTGACACCATACCGGGCTACCTGCAGTGGGTGACGTACGTGAGTTATGTACGCTACGGCTTCGAGGGTAAGCTTATAATTTCCAAACTTCTTAAGGGCCTAAGTCACTGGAAACTCTTTATTACAGGCGCCATGGTGGCCATTTATGGCATGGACCGTGCCAAGATGCAGTGCAACCAGATGTACTGCCACTATCGGGTGCCCAAGAAGTTCCTCGAGGAGATGTCCATGGACAATGCTCTGTTCTGGGTGGATGCCGTCGCCCTCATTGGCATCTTCTTTGCCCTGCGCATTGTGGCCTACTTTGTACTGCGATGGAAGCTGCACATGATCCGTTAAGAGCGAGAGTTTCGGGGACTTGTTCATAGCCTTAGGTTAACATCATTATTTAGGCATCACCTGTACATACAATTTAAGGGAATAGAGGAGGGGTTAGAGAGGGATGGAAGGGCGCCAGTAGGAGTAGAAAATGAAACTGGACTGTAGCTAGGCATAGCTTTCTACCGCATTCTTCATTCGATTCGATTTCTCCCAGACAGCAGGCAGACAGAGGAAGAAGCATTCTAAAAATATATATATAGAACCGACTATATATACCAAACGGAATTTATACACACACACATAAAAATAGGAATGCCCCATCACACACTCACACACACACCGAGGCATATAAATTCTTGTGACCAAGCAGAAAAGAGTCTGAACTTAAGTAGGTTGAAAAACACACATGCCTAACCCGGTTAGGTCTTACTCCCTCCCATAAAACCCTCTCCTAAAAAACCCCTTTAAGAGAACCCTTACACCCAGTAGAGATTGTGCAATAGAGCAGGGCCAGGGCCAGGATCAGGAGCAACCATTCCCTTGTGATAGTTGGTGATACGAAGCAATTACTATTATTACGAGTGCAAGCGGACGGGGGCAATCGGCGTATATTTGTGATTATTACATTTTAATTTAGTAACTGTGTTTAGTTTAATTTTTTGATACGTCAAACTACATTAATCCATGCCAAAATAAATGCAATTTTCATTTGAAAAACAAAAAATACACCTTTAATTTTAATTTTTCCTCCCTTTTTCATCCCTTTTTCACCTCTTTTTTTCCTATGCCAAAGTCAGGAGCGGGGAACGTAGATCCTAGATCGGTATTACGGGTTGGCAGGGGTTTTTCTTCTTTCTGGCAAAAAAAACGAGTGATAGTTAAGCAACAAAAAAATAATCATAATGAGATATTAATAGAAAACCCAAAACAAGCAACATATTCAGGCTCCTCGGAGGAGTGCCCCCTATAAGTATATATATATATGAAAGATATATGTATATCTCAACATTTATTGTACATTTCGTAGCTCGTAGCGCATGATATCCTGTAAAATTAATTTAAATTGGTAGAGTATTTTCTAATAAAGATCCCCCCCTAATCATCATCTCAATAAAAGTTCTGAGGTTCATGTTTTTCTTATTTTCAGGAAA
>JAEIIM010004746.1:0-10493 GCA_018874515.1 Drosophila greeni | reverse complement strand
ATAAAAACAGATCAAACCACACATGTTTTTAGGTAAATATACATTTATTTCATTTAATGATTTCTTGCTTTTCCAACAATGTAAATATTCAGCTAACGATTTTTGCTCTCTGGTATTCAATCATCTTCCTGTATCAACACGTACCAAGTTAATTTCGAATTGTAGGGTTCTTTTTAGTACAGTTTAGTAAGACTAATGGATTATAACGATCGGATAATACCCTCAATAAAAAAGTAAAAAACTCACTTGCTTGCCAAACAACAAACTAAGAAACACAGAAGGTGAGTGGAGAGGACATGTCAATACTCGAATCAATACAACTACTAACGTAAGGATCTAGTTTAGGTTTAGGTTTAGGTTTGGGTTCCGGTATGTGTGTATATATAATAATAATTCTTATGCTTAGGTATATATCCTTCATGAGTGTAGAATCACAGCCTTTTCATCGAACCATCAGAGTTCTGTTGTGTTTTGAATTGTCAAGTATTTCTGTTAGGGTGATACATATGTATATCTAGGTCTAGGCATTACATGTTTCTAGTTTCAGTAATTAGCATTGTATTTTCGGTTCTGTTAAACAATAGTCGTTAGGTTGGTTAGGTTGCTTCGCTACGGTTCTATTTACTAACGCTAACTCTCTACTTATATACAAATAAATATGCAAGCGTGCCCTTCTGCAGGCACATTTTCAACTAAAACTCGGATAGTTAACTTGGAAATCTTCGCTAAACAGTTAATTCAATTGGTTACTAAGTACATTTACGATATATTAATTTGCAGGGCGGCTAAATGAACTAAGCTAACGAAACATTTATGATAATCGGTGTCGAAGGCCACTTATTTTAGGGTGAAAGCACTTGTGTACAAGTTCATGTTCATGGGTGTTGCTAGTCGTCGTGTTTCCTTATCCTAGAGTTTGTTTGCCGCTGAGACAGCCGCCGAGGAATTGCATTTTGGCGCTCGATCAGGTAATCGTTGTTATAATCTGATTCTTAGACCCATAATCGGTGATTCTGCAAGTGAGTTTATGATTATTTCAGGGTAACCAACGAATAGTTTAGAGGCAAGCAATGTACAAATAAAAAGACACAAAATCATAATAGTGAACTCATAAAGATGAAACTCAAGTCGTGCAAAATGAAAACTTTTATTCGTATTATGTTGTGCCTTTTTACCTATAGATTGATGAGGCTGACGTGGAGCGCGACCAAGTAACTAACAAACCCTCACCTCTGCTGCGCTCCCGCTTGCTCTGCAGTATGACCTTGGTGCTGTCGTCGGGACACAGCGAGATGCGCACCGTGGTGAGCAGCAGGCTGCAAAAAGAAAGCAATTTTATAATTATGTATTGTATTTATGAAATGGAAATAAAGGAATTAAATTCCGCCAGACTTACCGTGGCAGCACTGCCACCACTGTGGAGAGCAGTATCACCAGCCAGTGGACAGCGGAGCCGAAGCACACAAAGATCACCCAGTAGGTGGAGGGCAGGCCAAAGCAATTGACGCACATTGAGTTGTACACAATTGAGAAGAGGTAGAAGGAGGCCAGGCTAACCCCAATGGATATGACGTGCAGCACAGTCTGAAATAGGCGGAATATGCCAATTAGATTTGCTAAATAATTATATTTAAAATGTGTGGAGTACTTACCCAGGAACGTATTTCAATGGCACAATGCACCAGATTGGCAAACAGACAGGAGGCCGTGATCGTAGTGCCAAACTCCCAGATGCCCACATTACTCTCCGCGTAGGCGCACAGCGCCACAAAGAATATAACGAGGCTCTGGTAGAGGGCATCCAGCAATATCAGCCAAAAGTCGTGCGGTCTATAAGCCAAGCCCAGTCGACCCTGAAGTAATGGGGGATTAATGAATTGCAATTGAGAATTCTTGAGAGGTTTGCAACACTTACATTTTTATAGAGATACGGATTCTTTAGCAGGAGATCTTCTGGCACTCGCTTGTCGTACACTCCAATGGCCAAGGGCGGCAGCGAGGTGAATATCAAGTTGTACAGCATCAAGTACATCTGGTCCATCATCACAGACCCAGAGAAGCCGCAATATAGCTGATACCAAAATATGAGAAATACAAAGGCCTGAAAATAAGAGACACCTGAGTAAATCTGACGCTGAAACATAAATCAATAACAAATACTTACCGCATTCTTGTAAAAGAAATACAAAATCATGCGGGACAAGCGATCGTAGCACCAATAGCCATGCGAGAGCAGCAACCGTTCCAGGTAGCGAAACCGGGAGAGTGTGAAATCGGCGGCCATTACGGCCTGCATGCCCTCCTGCCCTGATATGCCCACACCCACATCCGCCATCTGGATCATGGACACATCATTGGCGCCATCGCCAATGGCCAGGGTACGCAGATTCAGCTCCTCCTTGACCACTTTGACTAGGTATGCCTTCTGCAGCGGTGTAGAGCGACAGCAGAGCACCGAGGCGCATCGCTTGGCCAGCCGCAGAAATGGCAGTATCAGTTTGGATCTGGCAGAAACGGAGGAACGGGGATTAGGATAAGAAAGAATACAAATTTTATAAGAAACTCACTTGGGATCCAGAATAAAGGTAAGCGTCTTGCCATCCACCACCAAAGCTCGCTGCTTTTTCCTTAAAGTTTGGCCATAGCCCAGGGAGGAGGATGTCTTGGCATTCTCCATATCAGTCAGATAGAAATTAATGGCTGTTTCTGCTGCGTCTCGAGATCGAGCTGTTAGCCTGAGGAAGAACATCCAGAGATCAAGAGAGTTAGTAAATTATAGACCCACCTCCCAATCACTGCTCCACTTACTTGATCAGCTCCATTTGCTGAGTAAATAGCTTCGCAGAATAGGCAATATTTATGGCGGTTTCGGGCTTATCTCCCGTCAACACCCAAACAGAGACTCCCGCTGATAATACCGATGCTATCGTCTCTGGCACTCCATCCTGCAGGCGATCCTCAATGCCCGTAGCCCCAAGCAAAGTCAGATTGCTCTCCAGCTTGGCAAATGAATCGCGCAGCCTGCGCTCGCGATTTTCTAGTGACATCTCAATCTCCTGATGCCGCGCCCACCAATCTGTATAGTCAGCAGAGTTTAGGGTGCGTTTGGCCATTACCAGGATGCGCAGGCCTTCGCGAGCATAGCGATCCAGCTGCTGCTGAGTTTGTTCTCGCAGGATGCCTATTATTACGAGTAATTATTAGAAATAATTGAACAGAAAGTGATATAAAAGAAGCATGAACTCACCCTCGGGGCTGTTGTGCGAGCAGGGAGCCAGGACGGGCATGATGGAGCTATCCGCTCCCTTGGTGTACAGCACTATCTCCTGGGTGCCAGTGCGCCGGACCACAATCGACATGCACTTGCGACTAGAGTCGAAGGGCAGGACCTTGAGTATTTCATACTCCACCGTGGCACCCGCCGTCGGCATGCTGACCAGAATTTGGTTGGCACTGCGATTGAGCAGGCAGCAGTCGTAGCTGTAGGCGGCATTCACCAGAGCCAACTCATCCGGGCTCTCGGCCTCGTACAGCGGTCGTCCGTCGGCGGTTCTGTATATGGTCTCCGTTTTTGTTGAACTAGAAAATAAGTTAATGGTTAATTAACTGAAGTTTTAAGAGATTTCCATGTAAGACTCACTTCATCTTCAGTCGCTTTCCTTGGGTCTTGGCATTCAGGAAGGTGGCTATGCTGGTAATCTTCGAGTTGATGACCGCCTTGGCCCTTCCCGTAGGCGAAATACTGTTGGACAGAGCCTTGTTTTTCATCGGGGGCGATGGGGACTCCGATTCGGAATTTGGGGACGATTCCGCCGAACTACTGATCGGCGACAGCGTCGGCTGATGGCTCTGAGCGGGCAGGGCAAAGAGCAAGTTGGGCGGTGGCGAGGGTGTCACCGATCGAGACTCTGCCAGACGAATATAGCGATCTGCGGGAATAGATCCCGGCTGCTGTGACCCCGAACCATTCAGTATGGTGGTTGTGGTCGTTGTGGTTGTGCTGGTTGCCAGCAGCTTCTGTCGCTGCTTTGCGAGCTTCAGGTTCGCCGGACTATTATTGCCCGTTTGCTGCACCTCGATAATGCCACTGGCATTCATCAGATCGCGATGTGGTGCGGCTCCAACAATGACCGTATTGCAGATAGCCAGGACCACCAGGAACTCCTGGATTCGTTGCGCCGGCGTCGTCAGATAAGCTCCCTGGGTAAGCTGTGCCATGTCATTGATCAGGTTATCATTCGGCAGCAGCGGCGGAGCTGGTGCCCCCGGCTTTGAATAGATCTTCTCCAGTTCCGATGGCGGATGATTGTAATCCGCACCGTTGACCACACACCTCCTGAAGATCATCTTGTTCTCGGTAAGAGTGCCGGTTTTATCGGAGAATATATGCTGAATTTGGCCCAACTCCTCGGTGATGTTCATCGCTCGACATTCCGTCTGCTTATTGGTATCCTGATCGTACAGATCGATGTTGTTGTGGATGTGAAAGACCTGCAGGATCTTGCACAGCTCGATGGTCACGTACAGGGACAAAGGTATCATCACCTGCAGAATGATGATGTACGTCCAGAAGGTCCACATGCCCTCGAGGTTGGCGTTGACCTCGAAAGGGAGATAGGGCACCGGAAAGTTGGTGAACGAGCTCAGCCACATCCTGCAGCCGATGGCGCCGACAACGCACAGTAACAACAAAATTATCACACACCTAAAAGGGATTAAAGAGATTGATTAATAATTAATTACTTTGAGTTTCTACTTATATTTAAATAGGTTGCAGGAAGTTACACATTTCCTTATGGGGAAAGATGACTTATAAGGGTTTCCTTTAAAGCCTTTCTCTTAGTTAATTTAAAAGCAATTTCCCTTGTTTTTTTGTACATCTTTCCCCGTAAAAAACAATTCGCACGGTCAACGCACTCACCATATCACATCAATATTCATTTGCTGTTCCACCTGGGAGCGCTTGTACCTCGGACCACTATTGTTCAGCATCGACTTTGTTTCATGTCCCGCATAGACCACGATACCCTCAATAAAGTCCGTATTCTGTGGGCGAAAAGATCAGATTAGAGAATGCTTAAAACGGATATAATATAGTTAGAACCCACCTTCAGTCTGCTCTCTCTCAGCAAAAGGCACTCGGTCGATATCGGCACACGCTCGCCAGTTGGATGTATTAAGGCCCCATGGAATCTATATAGCTTCGTTGTCGGCGCATCCGCCTCCACGCGACTCACAAACTTGCTGGGCACAAAAATGCTCTGCATTTCCTCGAAGCCACGTACGACCTGCACAGAAATGTAATACAAAACATATATGTAACCAGTGGTTGTTGGTATCACGTATCTGGGTTGGCTAATTGTTGCCGCCTGCACTCACCTCGCGACGCTTCAGATTCGTTTCACCGTCCAAATCGCAGGTGTCTATGTAGCAGACCCCTTGGGGGTCGCTTGTCCGGAGCAGCAGGATGTCCGCCGGCACCGTCTCATTGTTGGACAGGTGGACAATGTCCCCGACACGCAAGTCCTGCCACTTTACCTTCTTATAACGCTCCGTCTCCCTGCAAAAACCAAAGAAATATTACAAATTATGATGGATGTAAACGTCTTTGGTGAAATAATTTGCAAATAAATATTTTATTGGCTAAATTCTAATAAATTGCTTCATTTTCAACGATCTAAAGTTTGTATTTATAAGTTTAAAACAACCTATTCTCTTTCACAAAACTTGTTAGTCATAAATTTGTATTTTTAAGCTGTGACGCGGTTTTATTAAGATATTTGGAGACATCAAATGGGTGGGAGAACACGTTATTCGGGGAGTGAACGTCGGCTAGAACCCCAAATTAAAGCATTTTTAATACCCATTCTTTAATACATTTTAAAGTCATTGCTTCGTTATTATGGGCTTCGTTATGAAAATGAATTTTTTATAATGACAAAAAGAACGAAGCTCGCGCTCGCCCTGAAGGCTTCCCAAATGTCAGCCACTGGTCACGAAATGTCGCTCAAGCTGTCATAACTATACAGATATGTAATCCATATGCAATATTCATGGAATGCTCGGCATATAAGCGAAACTCAATTATTGTCAAATGAACACATTGATGGCTGGTGGCCCAGCGCCACCATTTACATGAGAGTTAAGTGGAGCTGCCGAAGGCTTTGGCTTTGGCTTTGTTTGCTTATCCGGATGGGTTAAGGTCAGGGATGGGGATGAGTGCGCCCGCTAATGGAGAGGAGGAGAAGGTGTGTGGGTGTAGGGTGTAGGCCGCCGCATGACGGTCAGGGCTCGCATGTGGGCCGGTTATTAAAGTAACAAGTAAATTGCAAAATAATACCCCATCACTTGGCCTCGACCTTGACCGACAGGCAGGCGCAGAGATGAGGGGCTGGAGTTTCCCCTCTGCGTCATGGTGAAAGCATTCCGCGGTTAATTTTCATGGTATTTATTTTGTTAAGTTCCATGATGTGTCGCATGTGTCTGTATCCCAGTAATGGCGTCATCTCTGCGCCTGTCCTGCTTAGATATTTATTAAAGGACTAAAAAGAGGGTAGCAGGAGAGTTGCAAGGACATGGACATGGCTTTCCATTCCATTCAAGTTCACTCTTCCTTCCGGCGTGAAATTGTTATGGTTGTTGCTGGCAAGTTTAATTTTTTTTTTCACAGTCGCGTGTTCGACCGCGGCTTCTGGCTTTGTCATTGTGTTGCGGCCAGTGTCCTTGCAGTGCTTGAGTCCATCCAGATTGCAACTGCGACAGGTCCTGCCAACAACTGCAGGCAGTCACAGCAAAATAAAATTAAGGAAAACAGGTCGCCAGCACTCGCCATCATTATAATTGGGTCATTAGCAAGATTGCACATTTCTAATGCAATTTTCTAGGTCCGCTCCTCGTCTCCCCTCTGTTCTGGCCATATAATTATATTTGTGTTTGTCCCAGGTTCTTGTCGCTCTGTCGCCCTGCCTTTGGCCAACTCTGGTTTTCTCTGTATTGACTTGTCCCGGGGAAGTGCAATTTTGTAATTGGAACAGTTAACAGCATTGTCGTCGTCTTGGTCGTCGTCTTGGTCGTCGTCTTTCCCATATATCACGTTCAAGTGCATGCCAACGCATGCCAGCAATTTCTTGAAAGGTAGAATCGGCTTTTATTTCATTATCTCCGTCGTTTTCCCCGATAAGATATTGATTTGGTCACTTTGAAGTGGCTTATTCTCGTGTATGACGCCGTCAACGGGCGCAATAAACCTTTATTGTTCAGGGTTTCAGCTAGAAAACCTCGGATTTCTTGGAATTACTTTAGAGTAATGGGAACTAGGTGTAGCGATTCTGTTAAGTTTGAAGTGGTTTCTTATAATCAATCAAAATGGTGAGGTTAAGGTCTGTGAGAAGAGTTTAAAAATCTGATCTATGATCATTTGTAAGGTTTCTAAAGTGTTTTGATAAGACTTTATTTATTTAATAACTAAAATATGGGTTATGTGCTTAAAACTATATATAAAACTCTGATGTGTTTTATTGGCCATAACAATTTATTGACCTGCTTATCGGCTCACCTCATTCCTTTTTTTGAGAACAATATACCATAAGCACCATCCCCTTTTTACAACCGGAACTTGATCATTCAGTTTTGTTTATAATTATGCCTTATTCTTTTTATTACTATATATATTTATTTGTTTTGATTTCGGCTTTCCCTCTCACTTACTTTCCTTGCACCTCTCCAAGTTTGCCATATTTTTATGTGCTGTTCACTTTCACTGGCGATGCTTTTTGGGTCACGCGTTAGTCACCCAATGACCCACCGTCCACGTCATTAATCATATTCCTCCGGATAGAAAACATATATAACCTTCGATAGGCGGAACAACAAGTGCAAGTTGTAGGGAAGGTGACAGCTGTGGGTCTTGTAATTATCGCCATCATTACGGTGCCCCCCGACGACGTCGTCTTGTGGCGCGTGACCAACTGTTGGCCAAGTGTCAAGTCCATTAACAAGCCCCGGATCCCAGACACACTGTGTCTTGTGGCAGGGAGGACATGCAGTAGTCAGGACTGGGACGGACCCCAAGTTGGCTCACAACTTCTCGTCTGCCTTCGCCATGTTGCATGTCACCTAATTGGGACCAACCCACTTGGTCGCGGATTCATATTTACCCCGAGGGCGTCCCGAGCTGTTGAATCTTTAATGGCGCTTTGGCGAAGTGCAATTACCGCGGCTGACTCGATTTATTAGGCGGCCGGTCGTCGGGTCTCGCGAAATGCAAAATTAATGCGAGTTTAACTCGACGATGAGCACGTTGATTGCTGAATTATTGTTTGCCCAACAAAAAAAAAAAGCAGACACTTGGCGGCATAAAAGTGAAACTCACGCAACTTCGCAACCTGAATCCGCGTTATGTTTTCCGATTTCGATTTTGGGAGGCGAGAATGTGGGTCGAGTGGGTTACGCCTTCTCCGCTTCCTCAAACGCCTCTCTCCGCGCTTCTCACACGCCCTTCTCCGCGCTTCTCACACGCCCTTCTCCTCGCTTCTCAAACACCCTTCTTGGAGCTACTCAAACACCCCTCTTCGAGGATTGAAGTTGGTTGTTAGTTTGGCTTTGAGCTCTTGTTATTTTCCCCTTCAGCCTGTCAATTAAAATGGTGATGGTATCGATTTAGTTCAAACGTGAAGTTCCCGAAATCATAGTTTAGGCCACATTTCAGCTGAATCATGACAATATATCCAGGGTTCCCCTCGCCCGTATAATTCATTATTGATCCACGACCTCTTGTGCGTTTCATTTAATTAATGAAGTTTTACATTAAGATAATAAAAATATAATTCGGAGTGGTGTTTTTCTCATGGCTGCATTTGAAAGTGGGGGTTTTTCCAAGCTAATTACTTTACAAACAATGCGATTCAACCTATTTATTAACCCAACACAGCACAGCACAGTAGTCAGTGTCCCTTATCAGTTTTCTCTTTTAATGAATTCACTTGCAAACCATTTTTCTTTGTTTAAAACTCCGGGCCAGAGATAATGGATAAGATAAAAGTGCATTTACCAGCAATATCATGGATCCAAATGAATCAATCCATGTGCCTCGCTATATGTAGAGTGCAATTACGTCATGGGTTGCGATATTACGAAATATTACACTCAGTCTGGAAGATCTCAGGGGCACACGGAGCAAATTGTGCTCAGTGTATTGAACCGTGCATTTGATTATTTTAGTGTTCCCATCTGGCCTCGTACCTACTCCTCCTCGACATCGTATACATGGAAATTTATGTGGCCAAAGTGGGTCATGCATGTTCATTCGGAGGCAGGCAGTTATGGACCTGGGAATAGTAGGGTAATTCTCCTAAAGTTGCCAAATGGGGCTGGGTCCGAGTCAATAAAACGCTGGAGCATAAACAGGAATCGGAGGTGGAGTGGGAGTGGGAGGAGTTGGTGGAATGCTACTCGCTAATATGTAAGTTCATGTAGCGGCAAGGCAAGGTTGTTATTTAAAAGGCATTTTCCGTAGGCCTAAAGTAAACATGCGTGGGTCGGCGATTAGACTTACACTTTGTGCCTAGACAACGGAAAAACACACAAAAACACAGACTAAAGCAGGCAAGAAATTAGGCAAAACCCAACGAAGCATTAGCCAGGTTGTGCAAACATAACCACCAGGACTTCAGGCGGCACAAGGACCATCCCCCCCAAGGTTCTGTCATAAATAATTCAGCATTTAATAAGTCTATATCCTATATCCCCCTGAAATCCCCCGCTCCAGACGGACGATGAGTCCCGACAGATAAAGTGGGGCTGACAAGGGACAACAACCACGTTCTCCTCCTCTGACAGACAGGTAGCCCTCGGTCTATGGAAAATTAACACATAGTCACTGCCATTTAATATGCACAGTATTGCCTGGGAGTTTTTCGCCTAATTGGGCCTGATCGATATCAGGATATTTGGATTGCTCTTGAATTCGTTGGGGAAATTGTTCATAAATCATAATTGTGATTTTTCCTCTACCTAAAAAACTGTTTACCCTTGACATTATTTTTCTTGCTGCGGTGTAATTAGAAAAGGCATTGAAGAAAGTAAAGAAATCACAATTATATTGTGTATCCTGAAAGCAAAAAAAAAAAACCTTACACCATGACAGTGGCCTTAAAGTGGTATTTCCTTGGAAATGACATCAACAGTCGGCTACAACAATGTTTCATTAATGAAAACTTCACCCACAAGTTTTACCACAGCCATTGGCCACCCACTTTGAAGGTCGTCCTTGCAATGTCCATCATGCTGTGCCGAGCTTTATTGTCATGTGCTAATGCAACCAAGGCGCACCCATTTCCTAAATGGAAAATGGAGGAAACCGATGGATAAAGAAGCGTAAAGGCAAGTGCCAGGACTATAAGATACCCGGTGGTACAATTTCAGAAGATTTTTAAGAGGTAACTATTTAATGGTTAAAATTCTTTGTAAAGCTGAAAAAGAATCAAATTTGGGAG
>JAEIIM010004682.1:0-11590 GCA_018874515.1 Drosophila greeni | reverse complement strand
TTCATGAAGTGATTTACTTTAGTGTGATTTTATTCCCTGATTCATTCATTAAATAGTAAACTTACTTGGACTGAGCTGCAAACTGAAATTATCATTATGTCAACCGCATTTCGAGTACCACTCGTTGTGTGTTCGAAGGCTTGTTTTTGCAATGATTATTTTCGTATGGTGATTTTATTGAAATAATTAAAGGCGGAAAAATGCCGAAGGTGCGCGTTTCATTGATGACCCAAAAGTGACACTTGCACATTCATTTGTTGCATTTGCATTCATTTTGTGGGCCGCGATGTGTGTGCGTTGGATTTAAATTGCATTCTGTTCGGAGCTGCCCGATGGCCGGTGCCTGCTTGCAATAAATTCGCTTAATGAAGTTTTAAAAAATTCCAACTGCTTGTGGGCGTGGTCAGCAGCGGCAGCAGCAGCGGCGGCACGGTGCACGTGTTGTGCGGGAAATGCATTTAACGTAATTATTTCTTTAATTAAAATATTTAGCGGAACGGCAGGAGCAGCAACAACAATGTCGGGATCGGGCGGGGAGGCGTAGCGACGTTAACAATTTGCACAAAAGTCACGTCGCTGCTGTTATTATTGTTAATGTTGTTATAATGCCTCGAATTGACCATTCAGCTTAATTGAAAGCGTTAAAAATATCGCTGCATATCAGCGGAATGTTGCCTACTCTTCAGGGCCTCGTTATTTCAAAATAACGGCCAGCGGCAATTTCATTCCAGCTCCTGACAGAACTGACAGACTGACAGAACTGAAGCAATGACAAATATGGCACTTGCCCCAAGAACCTTCCACCGTTGAAGTCCCCTTCATTCAGCCATTCATCGCTGCCGTCGGGCGAGTGCCTTGCAAAAGGTTAATTTACTTGGAAATTCCGGAATGCTTATTCTTAACAAATATGCGAGCAATTGCTTAGCTTACTTTCACGAGGATTGAATTGGTTTCGGGTACAATGGGAGGACCAGCATGGGCAGGGGCAACAGGACAGATGGGAAAATGGCAACGGGGCACTAACAACTGCACTGATTTATCTGCACAAATTGCCAACTGAAATTAATAAGAGAAATCAGTTTACCATTTCCTGTCTCCGACGACGACGATGACAAAAATTCTAGAAAAATTCCGTTGTCGATGTCGGTGGGATGGTCGGGTTGGACTGGGGGACGGCTTTATGTACATAGTTCGCTGGGACGGGTTGTGGAAATGAAGAGACATTCCAATAACTGTACAACATCCGGTTGCATATACATACACGGGCGGGCACAATGGCAAAAACGTTTCCATTTTCAATGGGAAAATATTTCTATTTCAACATGAAAATATTTTTAGCAGCCTTTTGTGTCGGTTATCTAAACGACTCTTCACCTGACGAAGACCAGATAAAAATTTCAGCCACAGCAAAAAGATCAGATAAAAGGAACCAAATCAGGAAAAATTCAATCCTAATTCAGCCGCTCGGTAGGAAATTTTTATAGACAGTAACTAAAAAGGAGGAAAGGAGGAAAAAAGGGAGACCAAAATGGATGCCTTGCATCCTGCCGCAGGTCCCATGGCCTTCTGAATGGAACCAGTGACGTATGTACTTGACTTGACTTGCACATTGGCGGTGGCAGAAAGCCTCGGCAACTCAATTCGAGCCAAATCCAAAGAAAAATAGTTATTGTTAGAGCAACGAGGACAGCGTCAGCGACGAAGGCAGTAAGTAGCTTTATTATGGGATTTTAAGTTATTACACCGGTCGGTAGTCCAGGGGGAAGGGGGCAGGCAGGATCTGGCAGAAGGATATGATGATGGTCGGGGTGCCACTGCAGCCACTCACATATGCGGCTCCTTGCACTTGAATGCTGGGCTTATCCCATGTGATGACGGGATGCCTTTTGGCCTACAGCCGAATTTGTCAACATGATTTGTGGAAGTTCAATCCCATTTCGTTCTTCCACTTTTTGCTTCCATTTTTATTCAGTTGGGCGGATTTGCCAAGCTGGCAAGTCCACAAGGTGACTTTATAGATATTTTACAAGAAGAATGTGCTTAAATATTTACTTACCGAGAGGGTATATTCAAAACTAATAAATTACAAAAACAATTTATTTGTTAACGATTGTGGGTCAAAGTGTAAGTGCATTTTACGGTCATAGTGATTCCATTTGATAGCGCATCTTTGTACTATTTATGAAGCTTTATAAACACTTTTTAAGACAAAAAAACAAACATTTCATTACAGCTCCAGCTGCAAATGTTAATTTTGCCAATGTGGCGGCTACGTAATATTTCATATAGATTACATTTTATAGTTCATAGTTGTACTTACCATCAGGGGTATATTTAAAACTTTTAAACTACACCTAATTTCAAAAACGAAGAGCATTTTATAATACAATTTCACCTTCAATTACAAGTGCCACCCTGTCGGCTACGTAATATTCCACATGCGGGGATACATTTCCGCTTTGACCCAGTTAATAATTCAGAGCGATACATTAGGCGACAACGAGAACCTTTTCCGCCATCAGGTTGGGTGTCAGCATTTGACACTAAGGCTAATTTAATGGAAAATGTCCGAGGGAGAACTTGAAATTCGAGTTTATCGTGACACGCAACGCCGCGAGCTGACAACAACAAAGTAGACGCCGCGGAGCACCACCCATCTCATGTGGTTCATATTTTGGCTGACATATCTATTTATATGCAAATGCCACACCTCCCGGAATGTCGCCTGGACATCCTGGCCCCATCCTGCGTGCGTGCCAAAGTCAAAGTCAAGGAATTCTCCTTTGTTGTTCGCATTCCTGCAACAATAAATCACGGCACCTATGCTGCCGGCGCGAGGCGAGGCGAGGGGCGAGTTCCCAGGCGGGGAAAAAACTAATAAATCTAAGGCCAATTAATTGACTTAGCTGCTGCTGCTGGCAAAGGATGGCGCGGAGGCCAGAGATGACTCAAAAGGCAACGGCAACGGGCAGAGGCACTAAAGCCAAAGCCAAGGGCAACGACTCCAAAGGGTCGCAATTTATGGCCGCACCATCAACTCGAGCCCGCACATAATAAATCATAACATTTTACAGATAATAGAAAACCTCACACATGTCCAAACAATCGGCTCCAGCAGTTGTTCGTCCCAAAAGTGTATCCAAAACTGGGAGCTTGTTAGCCCGGCGGCTAGAAATTTTAATAAGCCGCAAAGAGTTTGGCATGGAAGCAGTAGTAGTGGGAATAAAAAATGTTTCACATAATTTATGCAGCCAAAGAGGCAGCCTAAGGCCCGAGGGCGGACTCGAGGAGTGTAAGGATGTTGCCCAGGATGCGTATCCGCCGATCAAATCTAACATTATGGTTTCCATCGCACTGGGTTTAAGTTTTTCGTACCCTTTGTATCTAAAAGGCTTTATTTGGAATCATAAATGAAATAGTTACGAAGAACCTTGACCCTTTTATGTCGGAATAAGTTGCGTTAGAATAGGACTCTGATTTCAGATCTTTTCCCAGGCCTTCCCCTAGTCTTAACTGATTAATAATTACATACCATATAAAGCAGGATATATCTTCTTTACTGCCTTAAGTTTTAACACTTATTTTTCAAGCAAGTTCCTTTCAATTGGCTGAAGAATATTCCTTCCTATTTCATTGCCATTCGTTTTTTTTTTTGCTGTCTGAAATCGCGTGAATTTAAATTCCATTGCGGGCAAGGCACTAAGTCAAAGTCGAGCGGAAGGCTGTGGCGTGGGCGTGTTGCGCAAAAGTGTTGCAAGTCGGAACGGAAACTCGCCGGCAACGCCTTTGAGTCGGCCCGCAAGTTTGTCTAGATGTCGGATGGATATGCCCTCCAATCTGGGCGCTAAACTAATGCTGGGGGCAGCCTGTCGACAGGCGACCACCTTGCCACGCCCCCGGGCTTGTAATGACGTCATTTACATGCTGCAACACTTGCCACTAGCTGGGGCAATTACATAAATCATGGGGACTCGTCTGGCGGGAAGATCGGGATTGCACTTCAAAAAGAGGAAATTTGGTTTGATTTTGCAAAATGGAAATTTAAATATTTATTATTTATTATAAGTCGCAGATAGTAAAGGTTTCTTTTTGGTAGATTCTTTGCAGCCTGCCCTGTTATGATGAGTTTTAATTGCCCGTGTGCCCGGCAACAAATCTGAGTCGCCAATCGACTTTCTGTTCTTTTTCGCTCGACGAATCGTAAATAAATTACACGGCCTGATTGATCAACTTTCCCGCCGATGACAGGCACAAAGGGGTAGGTAGGCACAGGGGCAGGGGCAGGCGCAGAGTCGACGTCGTCCGCCGGCACTGTCATTGCGGCCGAAAATGTCGAGGCAGCCGCTCGTAAACATAAATCCAAGTGACGCTAATTGTTTGTTGCAATTACTGCTGCAGTTGTTGCCACCGTTCAGTTACGTGTGCGGCAGGCAGACAGCAGCCAGCAGCAGGCAGCAGGCAGCAGGCAGCCCAGTGTGCCGTGGAGGGTTAAGGAGGGCTGTGTTTGCATGCAAATTTTGTTGCATCTGCCATCTCTGCTGCCGTTGATGCTGCATCAACGGCAAACAATTACTCAAACATTGTTGCAACTGCTGCTGCTGCTGCTGTTGCTGCTGGTGATGTTGCCGGCGCGCATCTCGTTGTGCGTGCTAAATGGCAACTACTCCGGCGGCTAATGATAATCACTCGACGCCCTCTGCTCCTGTCGATCCTGGCTCTAACCTGCTCCGTGTTGGCTTTCCCCTGCACTTTGCCCGCTTTCGATTGCTTAATCAAAACGCTTTTTGCTGCTCTGATTCAATGTAGCCCTGCGAGTTACTCCGACAAAAAAAAGTTACAGGAGGAAACAATTACTTATTTAAAACTTACTGCCTTACTTGGTGCCTTAAGGCAGCAGCTATCTCTGGCTGCTTCCACTGGAGTTGGAGTTGTCATCTCTCAGCAGGGCTATCAAATAGCTCAACAAATCTCCTGCCAGCCCGAGCGTAATGCTATTTATATGCCATATAATTGGCACTCAGGCCCACACCTCCGCCTCCTGCAAATAATCCACAAGATGGATTCGAAGTCTGCATGCAACGGCAACGGCAACGGCAGCCACAAATGGGGCACATAAAAGGATCCAGCTGGGAGGGGGAAAGAACAAGGAAGGGACGGAGAAAGTGCGGTTTGGCAGCACACAGCTGGATATAAATCAGAATTAATTCACAGACTAAACAATGCGAAATTAATATTTTTGGACATGGAAACGATTTGGATTTTCAACAATAAGACGTCTCAAGGGGGACGCGGTTAAGATAACCAAGATGATCTTCATCTCGATGGATTTCGCCTTAAAAATAATAACGAACCTAACTACCACAGTTCCCTAAGCCCAATGACTAATTCGTTGCACATAATATACAGGGGAAATTCCTTCATAACATAGTTCGTAAGACCCCTTGGTCTCGGCAAAGGACCGCACACATGGTGACTAAACTGTCGGTTGTTGTGTGGCAACAGTTTGCAACTGTAAAGTGATATTAATTATGGGCTTTGTTGCAGTTCCGAACACTTGCCCCGAGGTCTTGATATGGAGCAAGCTATGGTTTCAGTTCTGGTCCCGGACACAGGCTCCGGGCTCCTCACTGATTAAGTAACTTTCGGACATGACACAGCACTGCGGCTTCTGGGGCAGGTAGTAACCACCTCACTTTGTATCCCTTAAGGACCATCTAAATGGATTGCAGCTAATGAAGGTCATCTTACATAGAAACTGGGAAGTAGTTGGAAGTAGTTTGATGATTGCTAAATTATTAATAAGAAAATAGTTCTAGGTTATGCGTTTCATATGTGATTATGACAAGACAATGCTTATCGTTTCTTGATGTAACAAATCAAATCGAATATCTCCCTGCGTTCTCTCTATCGCATTCCAGGATGCTTTAAAATTTGCTTTATTTTCTAGGTATTAGAAATGTAAGGCAATTCCTAGAAAATGTAACCATTTGAGTAATATAATAATATATAATCGTTATGTTCATGCCTACCTGATTTGCATACCTCTCTTAGTTTATGCTTGGGGAAATAATTTCCCAGAAATTCTGACTGTAGGTAGTAAGCCTCTAGCAGGTAGTCGATTCTGAACTATAAATAGAGAGTCGCTCTGGCCAGGACCTTAGTTTCTCAAGTGCTTTCAAAGGCGCATCACTTAAGATATATCTCGGCAAAAATGAAGATTTCAGTAAGCCATACTTCCTTAACAGCATAAGTCCTATTTTTAACTGAGTTCTTTTTTATTTCCAGATTCTCATTTTGGTGCTTTTGCTGGGCATTGTCTCAGCTCGTCCCCAGTTTGGATTTGGAGGCTATGGTGGCTTTGGAGGGTTTGAGCAGCAGCAGCAGCAACAGGAATCCTTCGGATTTGGAGGAGGCTTTGGTCAGCAGCAGCAGCAGCAGGAAGCATTTGCAGGAGGCTTTCCAGGAGGATACGGGCAACAGCAGCAGCAAGAATCCTTTGGAGGAGGATATTTTGGGGGCTTCTATGGTTAGTCAACTAACTAATGTCGTTATTGATGTACTAATTTTTTAATGTGAGCAAGCAAGATCAATAAATCAGAGCTATTAAGCTGAAATCATAACTTCCATGGAGAATCTATATATCTTTTAAAACTCCAACCTACGAAGAACCAAACTAAATTTAGAAAACTCCCCAACTGAGCCAAAACCTGGCCGCTATCGCGTGAATACAGCACGAGGGACACGCAGTACTATTTCGATGCGGAGATACATTTGTATCTTTAGCCGAGCACGTGTAGCTGTTTATGCAGTTGTACAAGCTCGTGGGCGAAATTCAATTTATTATTCCACTATATGAGCTTTCGCACTTAACTTGCATGAATATATAATGAGCTCTCCGCTATGGAAATGGGACGGGTAGCCGGTAAATGGGAAACGGGAATGGGAATGCGAATGGTAATGGGGGCTTCGAAAGGTAGCGCGTTGCGTGCTCGATGCCCTGCCGGGTTCCATGACCCGGCGCCGGTTGTGAGACGGCTAAATTGAATTATTAATAACACGCAGTGCCCGCAGCGAAACGGATGCCATATCTGTAAATGTATATAATGCATTTTGTGGTCCTGGGAAGACAATGCCCCAAAAATATATAAAGAAAGGGGCGAAAAATGGACTAATCGTAGCACTTACGACCATAATTTGTCAATTTTCGAAACAATTCCCCGAGCCCTCATAAATTGTCTGATGGTATGGTGTCCTGGGGTCCCGGCCGCCTGTCTCCGGGTCCCTCGGTCCTTGACTTTTGGCACCCATTACACCTCATTTCTCTTACTCAGAAGGACACTGCCGCGCCGAAAAACGAAAGTGAGCCCAGACACTGCGACGAACCGAGGCGGTTGGCTTCAAAAAACAGAAAGAAAACGCATTTAAATGCCTTTGTGTGCATAAATTACTCAGCGAGCTGACGTTTTCCCACATAAATGTGTAAATGAGTCTCAGTTTTCGCAGGGTGCTCTTTTTTTCGTGTGGTTTTTGTTGCCTTTTCGTTGAAATTGAAATGAATGCGAACTGAAATGGGATCCTTGGTTATTTCCGTTGGAACTTGTTGCTCTCGCTGATGGACGATGAGGCCAATGGAAACATGCAGCACTGTGAAGGAAGGATATTTTACATTTTGAAAGATTATTCGGAGAGTAACATAAACTTCGATGTTGACTAAAAACCTTTGCGTAATATTTCGCCAGGTTTGGGTTACCTTCCGACTCGTTCGAAGCAATCAGTTAGCTCAGTAAAAAGAAATTTATTTTGGGAAATTACAGTTTTCCTATAATTTATAGGAATGGAAGAATGAAGGAATGGTATCCCCTTTTCGATACTCTCAGTTGCGGTCGACTAACTAACTAAAAGAAAAATCAAATAAAACGGAATATGTGCCACCAAATGGAGTCCCCAATCGAATAAATTTAATCGACATTGTCTAAATGCAATGGCAAATACAAATTCACTTAGCTAACAAGAAAGGAAAATCAAAAAGAAATCACCTCCCTCGGGTTTTCGGGCCTCCTGTTTTTTGCCAAAAAAAAAGGGAATGGAATGGAAGGAAAATTACCGCCCTTTGTGCATTTGGCCTGAAGATAACTGCCGGCCAAATGACACACATTAGGGCCAAGGTATATTTCCAAGGAGGCCGGGACGGCTTATGTGTGCAAAATCAATTCAAGCTCGATTTCCTTTGATGAAATGGTAAGTGTGCGCGTGTGTTTCGTACGTGACAGTTGTCCTTAAATGGCCCGAAGGAGCAAATTACTAAAAATAAAAAGGTACACACTGCATGAGATATGTTATGAGTGCGTTGCCCGGGAATATTGATCCGAAAATCGTTCGATTAATAGCCCAAATCCTTTATGGTCAGTTACCAGGGACAACCGGCCGTTAATTAATGCACTTGTCTGTGCCACACTGGCACCGGCCCCCTTATCTCATCGTCCTGTGCCGCCACCGCCCACCACTTGCTCCTATGATTAATGTTTAATTAAGTTTGCAGCATTTTAAAAATGGCCCAACCGGCAGCCCTTTCGCGGGATTACATCATATTTAATCAGAGTCATTATTTATAATGATACGGCCGGCATGAGGCATTATAGTCGCTGCTGCCGCTGAAATATGCCACAAGTTATCAAAAGCCCGAAGTAAGCGCAGTATCATGTAAGCGTTAATAAGTGATTTCCATTTCCACGCGCAGAGTGCGTTCTGCAAATCAATTTCAACCCGATTTCGTACGAGTTTGTTTTACTGGAAAACAGGAAAATCAAGAGCAATAAAATCATATCTTTAATTGGCATTTTAATATGAAATAGTTATAGTTAGAGTATTTCTAGAATTATTCTGCTGAAACATCCACAAGTTTTAATGAATAGGAATCACTCGGAAGCCCTTGTGCAACCCGCGTGTGTGTTCAGGCAGCTGATTATGTGCAGAGAGGCTTAAAGTGAGTCTTATCGGTGGAGTGAGCCGGAGTGCAGATGCCGCTCGAGTTGAAGTAAATTAATTAACAATGTTTATTGTTTGCACAATATGTGAAAATGCCACTGCAGCCGCCTGATGATGTCCTTGTTTTCGCAACTCTTATTGCCGCTGCCGTAGATGATGCTTGTGGCCGCTTTGTCTGACGGACAGTCACTTAAAATGCAGAGAAATGCTTTACGTTATTTGGACAGGCTGGAAATTTAAATTCAATTATATTGTTTTGGCCTGTCTGACGTGCGTGCGTCTCCATTTGCGCCAAGTGCACTGGTCACAGGTATAATCTGTTAATTGGTAATTGTAAGCCATTAGAGAAAACCTGCGGCCAGACTCTCTTAATTATAATCGAGGTGACTAGGCTCGTATGAAAGGTTATTGTTGGCACTTGATGAATGGATATGCTAAATAAGGAGATGTACTGGGGCTAAACAAGCGACAGAAGGTGCGTGTGGCACACAGATAGCCTAACCATAATGTGAGGCAGAAATATTAAAGGGATCATGGATTTAGTTAGTTTGAGTTTCATCAAGCTAAATCTTAAACATGTAATCAATCTCAGCAATCATTTATGTTTCAAACCTTTCTAGTTTCGGAAATCCCGTTCAAAATTCTTTAAATTTATTGCCTGGAATCGATGGCTGACGTTCACCAGCTAATTGTTACTTGCATCATTTACCTTTACCAGATCTATCTGATTTGTGTGAGTTCATGAATTCCCTCTAATGAGATCTTCCTGTGTGTAATGCTTCGATCTTCCCCTTAACAGAGGTCCATTCATCCCTTTAAGAAGGATGCCTTGCTGCTAGTCCTGCACAACTTGCTGCTGTACTATGTGATCAATATGTTTAAGCACGTGGCCCAGGGTGAGTTCTACTCCACAGATATTTGTATATAAACTTACACAGTAATTATTAATCCACAGCTTCGATGGGTTCTTCGGGGCCCGTAAATACCTTTTATTACGTGCCGCTGGTATTCGAAAAAACGGTGAGCTTGGAGGCCCATCAGGAAAGCTGCCACCAGGTGCTGCGGTCCTCCACCTGGCAGTTCTTCGAGACTCTCTTCAGGCACCATCTGGCCCTGCTGTTGTCGTTTAACATGGCCCTCATAGTGCCCGTAAGCTGGCCGCAGTGTCCCTTTGTCACCCAGAGTCCTCTTTCGATTCCATTGCAGCGCTGCAAGCTGGGCTTCATTAGCACTCTCGTCCTGGCCTCCAACTTCGTGATGTTCGTCTGCTTCACCTCGGCCATTTGCCAGCTCCTGATGGTCAGCGGCCAGGCCAATGTCAATGCCCTCCGCCTCCTCACTGTCCTGGGCCTGGGCCCCGTGTGCCAGGCGCTCCTGGGGTGTCGTCTCCTGTCCCGCATGTGGGTGAGTCCCTCGCAGCAGCAACCCTTGCCTCTAATTCGTCAATGTTGCCCCCCAGGTCAGCCTGTGGATCGTTGTTTGAACGAGGGAATTCGATTTGCCAGGACGATGCCCGGGCTCGGGCTAGCAGCAGCAGAAAATCAAAGCAATAAACCAGCTGAACTGGGCTCTAACCGAAAATCACTTTCACTGCACAAAACTGCCAAACTGCAGGCATTTATGACAGCACAGGGCAGGGCAGGGGAAAGGGCGAAAATCGCATAACAAAATTGTTGCTGAAAAGTTGAACAAATATTGAGGTCAGCAGAATGTCGAGTCTCGAGTTGCGAGCTGCAAGTTGCGAGTTGCGAGTCTACTCGGCATTGTTGTTGGCGCAAACTGTTTGCTGGCCTCCGGCACAAACTCCGGACACGCTCCGTCCCAGTCTGGACGCCATGACTGCCACACGGAGGCCTCTCCAGGACCCTCGTCCTGGCCCAAAAATATTCAATGAAAACGGCAGTCGGCAGTCCTCTCTTTGTCAATAATACAAAATGGAAAAAATGAGATGTGGCTGCCGCAGCTCGAGTTTGCATGGCGCAATGCAGACGTCGACATAGCCCGGGGGTCCGGCTCCTACTCCGGCTCCGGTCCCAGTCCCGGCACCGACACCGGCTCCGTTTCCGATGTCCTGTCCCCGGTCTACCCCCTTTCATTGCCCCTGGCCGCCCAGGCGGCCTCATGCCAGCTGCCTTTGCCTGCGCCTCGAATTGAGAAATTGCCGCAAATGCTTTTCGATTTTTCGTTATGGCTCGGACAAGCCTTGGCTTTTCATATTGCATAATTGATTGTGGGCGGGCATGGGTGTGCGGATTGCGTTAATACCCAGCAGACGGCATTGTCGCCACCCCGCCTCCCTTGCAGAGGTTGCAGCGCTTATGCACATTTTCAATATGCATTCCCAGCCAGATGCATTCCCGATGCGCAGAGCCGGAAAAGAGCATTGCCAGGAGAGCGTGCTGCTGTGTTTACGCTTTCTTTGGTTATAATTAAATTGTGCAAATTTCAAAAGCGAAATTCTGTGAAAATCAACAAGTACAGTTGTAGGGGAATAATGTGGACGTGACGTACCAGGACTTTTCCGAACATCAATCAAAAATCATTAGGTCAAGTGAAAAATTGGCATACATTAAATCAGGCTTTTTCTATTTGAAATTTAAAAATG
>JAEIIM010004675.1:0-28722 GCA_018874515.1 Drosophila greeni | reverse complement strand
ATTGGAAACAAAAACAATAAAGATTTTATCTTTAAAATTCCACCCGCAAAGAACTGATTTCAAGTCTCGACTTCCGGCTTTAAAGTTTAAAATAAATAGAAAAATAATAATAATGAAAGCATATAAACAAACAAATAAAATCTCCAGCAAACAAATAGAAAAGCCATAAATGCTGATACTGAAGCAACCAAATTCCGATTGCCAGAAGAGGAAAACCGAAAACTTTTTCGACAAATGTCATAAAATGCAAGAAAAAAGACTGCAAAACTTCTTTGGCTGCACAATTTTATGGCCTCAACCTTTATCTACATATATGTTTGTGAGTGAGAAAGGAAGTCCATTCCCCCGGGGCCTTTGACTCCTGTCCAGGCTGATTTCGGCTTGGAAAAAACTTCGGCTCAGGCTGATGATTTAATTGCGAGTGCAGGTGAAGTCAGAAGACCTTAAAGTGCCCGGCGAAAGCTAAGCTGAAATTTCTTCTGTCGTTATCCCTGTTGTTATAGCTCCTTTTCTCAACTCGCCGTCCCTCGGCCTTAGCTCGCATTGTCAACGCTCAGACAATTGAGCTCAAGTGTTGCCACTTGGATTGGAGTCCCCTCAGCACTGGCCTCATAACAAGTATAAATGTCCTGAAGAAGGTCCTGCTGCGACCACAGCGAGGTGCAGCTGGCGGGGAAACCCGGGAAGCTCGTTCGTGGCAAGGCAAGACAATAAAAGTGCTGGGCCAAAAGTTTTCCCAGATAAGCCCGAGCACGTGTCGCTGAATGTGGCCGTAGCCTTTATGACGTATACGTCGAGTGTTGCCAAGTGGATTCCTGTTTTGCAGTTAATCTGGCCCGATTGGAGTTTACCATATTTTTTGCAGAATAAAGTTAGATATGAGGGAAGATATTTCTAGGAAAAGCCCTAGGATTCTTATAGAACTTTCCTCACTAGATTTTGGCTGAGTTCAAACTCTAATAATAAACGTACTTTTCATAAGAACTTAATCCTTAAAAACCCACCAAAAAGAACATTCAAAATAACTTGTTTTGCGACACAGTTGTCCCTATTTATTGATTAACTTAGATCAGACTTCCTTGACTTTAATTCCTTTTTCCTTTGTCCGGGTGCAAACACAAGCTCCGTTTACCAACAGCATTGCTTACTTTTCTCTATTATTACTACTATAATGGTCCGACTGCTTATTGTCCTTGGCTCCGCAGGATCCACAATGCCAAGAGTGCAATTGTTGGCGGCAGCCTCGTCTTCATTCCCGGGAACATTTTATCGCACACCCACGGACACGTCCTCAGCTCTCGTTTAACTTTTGACCTGCTTGCGGGCTTTGTCTTCCCTCCCAAGTGTTATTTCTATTTCTATCATCTTTTTTTTCGGCCCCATTGCGTCGCATAATTCACAAAAGTTTATAATCAAAATAGCCTCAACGAGGGCTGGAGAGTATACCGCCCCCCCCGCCCGACAACTAATTGAGTTGGCAGCGTACGATATTCCGGCTTGTTGTATTTCGGGGCATGGGAAATTATTATCAGCACTTTGCCAGCTGCCTTTTAAAACCTGGTCACCGGCTCACAAATTAGCAAAGAGGTCTGGCCAAGGACCCGGCAAGGATTGGGCAGGTACTCGTACCACACTCACGTGTATATTTTATTGAACCGGCTGTGATTTTACCGGCAGAGTGAGCAGTAAATTCTCTAGGCGTTCACTGATTGCTACACGAACAGTCAGAGGCCGAGAGGACGAGCATTGAGGTCAGCTTCAGCAAACACGCACCCAAAGCCAAATCAAGTCGAGCTGACTTGGCCCAAACTACTGCTGGCCGCCGTCCACCTTCCGGAGATTTCTTTTCTGCTCCCGCGTCCTTGCACTATCAGCACAAGTCGATGGCTGTGGCTGGGCGGAGGATGGCGGGATGGGAAAAAATACAAGCCCTGCTTGGACTGGGATAATGAAATAAGCCACAACAGCAACGGCTCCTCGAACATATTGAGTGGAAGCTGGACAAACAAATGAACTAAATGTGAACACGTAAGGTAAACGGCGGCTGGCAGAGATTGGAGCTGGCAGAGAAATTGTGGGAGGAAAGGGAAAAGTGGGATACATGGGCTTAATTCTGGCTTTAATCGGCGAGGCTACACTAAGGACAATGCAGAAGAAAAATACTAGGACAATTTAGAAGAGGAAATAACTTTCTATACTATATAAGAAACCTTTGTGAAGATTGCACTGATTTTACTGTGCACAGATACAATCACTTTTTTCGGATTTTCACAACTGAAATCCTTGAACAAAAGTGCAATTAATCAGTGGGACGTGCCACACCCACATTCATGGTCAGCACGCACACAAAATGTTGATAAAAATGTGCATTGCCACTTGCAACGTGTTGCGAGATTGTTGACTCGCCTTTATTTATACAATTTTTTGTTACCAGTTTTCAGACTTTCTGTTTCCCCCTCAACAATGCGGCAACTATTTGCACACATTTTTGTATTGTTCTTTGCCTCATGGGTATTTGTTAAATGCTTCGAGTTTTTTGCGCAAATTGTTTGAACAAACTGTCACCAAATGACGGCGTGGCGGCTGGCGATGATGGCTCGCTGAGAGGATGACTTTCGTTGTTATGAGTGTGTCGGGATGGGTCACTTTTAAGGGGAGTGAATGCACATGTAGTGCTTGACGCATTTTTGAAAGTAATTAAGTCATCTCTCTGGAGGTTAATATATATCTATAATATATATAAAAGGCTTACACTATGTTTTTATACCTGAAACATTTTTATCTGACTTGCATCAACGTGCGATCTTACTTCATCTTCGGCGATAGAAACATAAATATTAATTGCCAAAGTATTTTTCCCTTTAAGCTTATAGAGTCTTAAACAAGCACTGCAGAAAATTCAGACTGGAAAATATCGAGAGGGTTAAGTGTCGACTTGCACAAACTGAAAACTGCAGCGAGGCATGGCAAGGGGCAGATAAGCTGCATCTTATGCAAATGTAATTAAAATGCAACAGAGAGCGCTGTTTTACAATATTTTATGCCATTTCGCTCGCTATATTTTCCTCCATTTTTTGTTTCTTATTTTTTGTGTGCTGTTGATGTTAGTGTTGCTTAGAGATGGGAGTGGCTAAGCGTCACAGTTGTTTGTCCCTCCCTCCCTGTCTCTCTCTGCGCTCTATCTATCTCTATCCAGCCATTCGGGTTGAATGAAAATGAGCGTTGTTTTCTATTTATTTTCGAAGCGATAATTAAAACAAATAAATGTTAATTAAATTCGGTTTGAAGCGTGAAATGACCTTATGGAGCACCTGCAGGAAGTAAGCACCAGCTCCGGAATGGTTATTGCCCGGGCTACATAATCAAGTAATACGCAACCCCAAAGACTTTACTAATTGGTTCACATAACAAACAGACTTGCCGGGGGAAAAAAATAAAACCCACACAGGGGCAGGGGAATCAAGAATCGTTCTAACAAAGCCAAAGCTCTCTGGCTCTCTCTGCCACGTTTTAATCTGATTACAAAGCACTTTTTCCGTTCCTACCTTATCCTTGCAGCGGGATTTCCCGCTTTCCTGCTTTTCATTGTCACTTTTGTCACCTTTGTTGTGATTGTTGCCAACGTCAAACTCAGATTATGCAAGTAAGAGAAATTCTCTGCTCCACTTCTGATTTATTCAACGTGACGTCCTGCAAAAAAAGAGATCGGGACGAAACAAGTTCCTGGTAAATGAAACAAATGTGTGAAAAATAAACTGGATTTGAGCCCAGTTCCGGACTCGTGGAAATTTAATTTGCAGCACAAAAGCAAACAATTTAACAGCACAATGAAGGTTCAGTGTCAGGTCCAGATGTCCGCTTTTTTGTTAGCCAAATAAATTATGAAATAAATGAATTTTTTAGAGATATAATTAAATACCATTATTTCGTTGCTTAAATAATTATCAAGCTCCGATTTAAATAGGGGAAATTAATGCTTTTGTTATTTAAAGCGGGTGGTAAGCAGATCAAAGCTCAAGTGTTGCTACTGGCATTGAAATTAAAATGATTTCTGACTGAAAAATGATACTTTCTTTGGCATAATTAGGTAAATAAAAGCCTGGAGTCATTTAATTAAGGGGTTGATTAGATGAGGCAAAAGGGAGAAAGGAAGAAATTCCTTAGGAAACTCAATATTCAAGTCTTTACCTTGGAAGTAAGCACTCCTATGAGCTGTACAATTAATTCCAAATAATATTATTTGCTTTGTAATCTTTAACCTACTACAACAAATATTTCTCCTCTTCCTTGCAGGTAAACAAACAAATCGAATTTTCTACCCAAACTACTCCGTAAAAACCCGCACTCAGGTAAGGTTGGTACTTCGTTTAACCGCATCGAGAACAAACTTTAATTACTTTGACGCTAAAGTTCGATGCAGTTAACTTTATGGGCAATCCCCTTGAACTTTAAGCTGCTTATGGGGCGAACAACAAATGCTGGCAAAGTCTCTCTGAAAGCCGGAAACTTTCATGTGCTGGGGTCAATAAAACACAATGGAGGCAAAAACCCTCCGATTGTTGGAGGGAAAAAGAGAATACCTAAAAATATTCATGACTGTTGTTAGCCACATGTTCTACAATTTACCTCTCACACCGAGATACCAAAATTGTGTACATACTATGAAACGGAGAACACACAACAAAAGCGTGTGGATACAATACAAGAAATTGCGCATACGCCATGTGGTACAACACCTGCTGTTGCTGCAGCAGCCGGCACTTTAGTTTTCACCAAAAAATATTACTGGCAGCATCGAATGGTCAACGGGAAATCTAAACATCGTCCCACATACATATCTTATATTTCCATTTCCGCGACCAGAGCCCAGCCAACGTACAAAAAATAAACCCGCAACTGGAAGTGCGACCGAAAATGAAAAGCAAATTTTTCGAAGGCAACTAGCTAACATTTGAACCCGTTGCCATTGTTTCATTTACACAAATAATTTCATTGCACAAATTCGAATCGAAAACCGGCAATGGGAATATTGAAATATATACATTTGTATATTCAGTTATAATATCTATAAATCCGTGTGCCCCAGATAAGCCAGGCTTCCGTTGTGCAAGAATTTTCGTTTTCCACTGGAATTGTTTGCCGTATTCATGCGAAATGAATATTCTCCCATTTGCACTGATTGCATATTTGATCCGGGATATGAATTTCGGAATTTAGAATGCCTAGGCCGTAAAGGACTCTAAGACAGTGTCTTTAAATTTAATTTTGTTTAGTTTCGCCGGTGCTGGGCTTCCGATTTAATATTCCCGAACACAGTTTTATGCTTAGGTGTCGACCCAACATAAACCGGAAATTGTAGACGCTACAAACATTGTGTAATATGGAAACACCGACCGCAAGGGGCATAAACAATATTTACAGTTGGCTGATGTAGATAGAGGCGAAGGCGAAACAACAATGAATTTGCGGCCATAAAAGCCAAAACATTTTGCAGCAGCAGTAGCACTAGCACTAGCTCCGGCACCAGCTGCTAGTTGAAAGTAACAGTGGCCACAGACAGGACCACAGTCTGGAGACGTTTTTATGAACACACACATCTTGCAGCCCGCATTCCGTATCCCACATCCCACATCCTGCGAGTGTCTCTCTGTTTCCTCATAGATGGCTTCCACTCCCCTCGTCCTGCCATATTCCATCTCCATTTGAAGCACATTTCAATGGTTTTTATGGCAAGAACATCAATCAAATGGAAAATATTATTGACAAAACATGCGCACGACATTGTTGATGCGATTTCTCAGAAAAAACGAAGCAAATATAAACGTGCACTCAAAGTTGAATTTTTGTATAAATTTCTAAAGCTTGAAATGTGCAAGGAATTTATTAATATAGTTTATCAAAGAAAATTTATTAATACTATAAAATTGAGAAGACAATTTTAAGATAAGAATTCACACTTATTAAGATTATAGATCTAGTTTAAAAAAATCTGTGCAAACAGTATCTAAGGAATTCGTTTGTGAAATATTTTCTATGGCTCGTCAGCTAAAAATATCAGAACTCAATTGAAATTCTTTGACTGGCATAATTTGTGCGAGTGTATGCACTCGACACGCAAATAAAATAGAAACATGTTAAGTAAAATAAGCAATTTGCGGACGTGCCGCCGCAAAACTAGGCAACAATTTAAATTGTATCGCAGCGGAATAGTTTGATAAATTGCTGCAAAAAATTGATTGATGCCGGGGCCGCTCCGAGGACGTCTGGGAAAACGGTTTTCCTTTTTGCTTTCCCTTGGCCCGGAGGCGTGGGCCGTGTCACTCGGCAGACAAGTGTCGATAAGTCACGCGTGACTCTGGTCTCGCTCCCCTGGTCTGGCATAAATCAATGTAATTAATTTGAGTTTATCAAACGCTGAAAGTTGGCTCTCTCTCGGCCAGCCACTCGATGCCTAATGGCCTTTCGAGCTGGATAATTATCTCCATTTGTGTATATAATACAATGTCGGCCGAGGCCTGTGTTATTGGTGTCTGTCATTACCGACAGACATTCGCTGTTGAGTCCCGCGGCTCGACAGAAAAGATAAAGAGCCGGCACAGTAGCAGAAACACAATCAGATGCTGAAACTGAGACCGTCTGAAGGAGGAGCCAGCCAGTAATTTTTATTAATAGGATTCTAATTTGTTGGCCACTTTTCTCCATTAGCCCCGTCGCCGCCGCCCTTCGGCGAAGTCCTTTGTGCTGCTTTAAAGAATTTAACTTGGCAGAGGACCTAAATTGGTTTATTTTCCAGTCGGTCTCGTCCACCTGTCGCTCTTCAGGGGCGGAATACCTGATGAAAAGTCTTGAATATTCCCGGACAGTTGGTTGGCGTTGAAAGTTTCTGGCTGGGAGATACAATTTAATGCTTCACTGCGATGCGGTGGAAAACTCATTTACCCTGGTACCCGGGACTTCTGAATGCGAGGCACGCATTTCGGCCAACTATTTCCCCTGGCCCTCCCAGGGCTCCTCCCCGGAATAGTGGAGCCAATCAATGGGCATATGCTGTGATAGAGAGAACGGGCTAAGGTGCCCGACATGTTTACACCGTTCGATTGGCAAGCTGTGGATGCTGGATGCTATTAAAAGTTTTGCCAAAGTTTCGCACATAATTTAAACTATGACACGGGGCCACAACTTGCCGCCGCTGTCCTTTCAGCATGATTAGTCGTCCCTTGGCCCAAAAGGCAGCAGGTGTGCTGGCAAGTTTCCGGTGATATAGCACTTTGTCCACTTGACGTAGTTTAGTGACACTTTGGAGCTGCCTTTCCCCGAAGACTGAGAGAAAATTAGCCATTGAGTCTAAGATTTAAGAGTGTATGTTCTTCTTGAAATCAGAATTAGGAATATCAATTTCTTGAAGGAATTAAAAGCCAAGTTAATTTTTAACAGGACCCATTATGGAGTGACTAGGAAGTCTTTGTCTAGCTATTTATTTTATTATTCCCCACAATTTTTCCCAGTTTATCCATTCTACTCCCCAGCTGATATCCCAGTAGCTCCATTGACAGTTAGCCAAGTTTTCTGGCAGTCAATTTGCCGTCGAAACTGAAAACTGCGAACTGAGAACTGCGAACTGCGAACTGAGAGCCAAGACCGAACCAAGCTCGAGTGGCGACAACTGGTAATTGTGAGGGCTGCCCGCCTGACTAACCCATTTCTGGGCCATTCATTATGCAAAGGCTGCTACTGTTGTCCGCATAAATTCGGCCGGGCCGAGACCAGCATAAACAAGTCAAGTGCAAGAACGAGCTCTCTAGTTTTTGGTCAGGGCAGAATTATGGCCATTTGGTAATTGTACAATAGTATGGCCAGCAGAAACAACTACAACAGCAATGACAGCTGTTTTCGGGGGCTGAAACACGATGCAGCCAAGCGCCTTGTTCGGTTGCATCTTCCAGTGTCGGCATAATGGTAAAAATCTTTCCTTTATTCCTGTCCAACTTTCACTCTCTCTTTTTGTTGGCCACAAAAACCACAAACTGCCAGCCCTCAGGAAAACTCATTTGCTTTTTGTCGCCAACATCATCATCGTTGTGAGGGTGAAAATGTTATTAAGGTTGGGTCTGGTTCAGTATTCACTTTCCTCTTCAAATTTCTTTAAGAATATTTTGGGGTTTTTATTTCTTTTGCAAGCCGAGGGCGACTCTTTCAACCATTTATCATCCACCTGGGTCCTTATATACTCCCTCTTTTATCAATTAATGCCCTGCCAAATTTTGGGTTCATAAATTTGCCAATGTAGGGACGTGACAAAAATTCTTATTGACTTTCTGGGGGCGGCAGTTCCCTCCTTTGCTTGGCTGTCAATTGAATTTAATGGCTTTTGGTGGGCGGCTGTGTCTGGCATTTAAACTAATTAAAAAGTGCCCTTCCAGGAAACTTTTTCGGGCGGACGTAAATCGAGTGTCTTGGCAGTGATAATTGGAAAAAGTGTGAACATGCTGATAACCTCAATGGATGGGAAAAAAACCTCAGTAACCACAAACATGACAATCATATACACATCGCCCAGACAGACAGACAGACAACGGGCGGGCGGGCTCACAAAATAACCGAATGAACCGCAGCAACATTGTTGTCGGCCTCGCCTATGTGTGCATATAGTATATAATATTTTTTGAAAGCCCGGGACCAAGGACGAACAGCAGGGAACAGCTGCCAGTCAGGGGCAGTGAGGCAGGACAGGCAGGGAAAACTGACAGGCAGCCAGACTGACACAAGAACCGACCGCAATCATAAAAAAATCAGCAGCAGCCAAGCGACAAAATGCATTTGAACAAGTTTTTACGACGCCGGGAGGAGGGAGTTTAAGAATTGCAATAAAATATTTTTGCAACAATTTAGATGCCGCAGTTTCCTCTCGGCGGCATTAGCTTCGGACATGCAGTTAGCTTGTCTTTATGGCCCGGACCCATTAAGCGCCATTAATGGCCTCCCTGCCCCTCCCACACACACGGATGGTCAGTGATTTCCTTTCATAGAAGGATATATCGTACATTGTGTGTTGGCAGTGCAACAGCGGCGGTCGTAAAATAAAATGGCTAAAGGGAAAACTGCATCTTGGCCAATTAGTTTTTACCTTGAGAAGGGAAAGGAAGTGCGGTCCTTTTCGAACGAGTAAACCGACTTAAGGAAAGGTTACTAGGTTTACGTAAATTATATAAATAAATTTCAAAAACTCAAGGGTGACAAATTATAATACTTCATAGAGCTATGTCTAAGGATCATATAACCAAACCTCATATACTTTAAATACAAATTTAGGAAATAAAAGTTAACACAAATACTGGCTGGCCATTCACTTAAAGCTCCCTTGTTCGAGAGCGTAAAAATGTATTTCCAGCCATGTGCCATTGTTTATTTTCCTTTTGCTATTTAATATCGTTAAAATTCATTCAAGTGCGAAACTTGACGATAAACTTGGCCGCACCAGGGAGAAGCGAATCGAATAATGGCGGGGGTGGGAAAAACTGTTAAGGAAAGCTCGAGAAAAATATGGCGTCTTTGATTTTGACATTGTGCCACATCACGTAGTGCATATACATATATAAATATGTTTGGATGGCGGAACGCCTGAACAAGAGAAAATAGCGCATAAATTTATGACACTCGAATTGGAGGCAGGGGCGTGGCGTGTGGCATGTGGCATTTGTGCAGCTAAGCGTGGTAGCTTTTCGGGTGGAAAAAGGTGTAGTATATATCGAGCACTATTTATTTGGCGACACACACTTTCCATGGGCTAAATAAGTGATAAAGTTGACTTTGATTTCGCCACTCGTTCACTCCGCTCGAGTGCAGTTAACCCGAATTGCTTCAATGTCAGCTTTTATGGGAGCACAAAGGACCCGGGATCCTGGGGGTGCCTCCCAAGGATTCATCGGCAGCTGTCCAAACATTGCACACACAGTTCGCCATCAAATTCGTTGAGTGTCAGGGTGTGTGTGGGAAGGCTCAAAGGCTCAATAGGAGATGTCTTCCATTTGATTCCGGGCTAGTTGCCGGGAGAGAGAGAGGAATGCAATAAAATTGGTGTTAGATAAATAGATAAAGCATTTCAAGGGTTGTGCTTCCCACTTCCTTCGGCCCCTAAGCCGATGAGGGCCCCGGGGATAAAAGCTTTCCAAATTGGGTTAACTTTTGAGTTTTATTGCGAAATATTTTGTAGGCCACTTGCTCAATAAATTATATATACTTTTCGCTTATGGCGCTCTTTAAATTCCACACATCCCGGCAATGTTCTTAATAAAAGCTCATAAAATTTCATTTATCTGAGCCAGCGGAGAACTCAAAGTCCCTCCTGGCATGCGGAAAAATCTGCGTCAAAAATATATGAGGCAACATGAAATTTTCATAACTTAAACATCAGCATTCAATATATATTGCGTACACCTACACAGCGCACAGCAGCAGCCGCACACAAAAGCGCCAGCATCTGCATATTGAAAAATTGAATTTTTATGTAATAAAGTCAAGGAAGAAATTGCTGAGAGGATTAAATTAAAAAATGTATTGTATTTGGGCCACAGCATATATGCAATTATGCAGAAAACTTTAAGAGGAAACAAATAATATTAATGAGAGTTGAATAAAAATGGACAGTGGATTTTGCGGGGCTTAAAACTCCACTTATTAATCACCATTACAGTCTTAAGTTCTGGATTCGCAATTACTTGACAATTAATTGAATTGGCCCACAGATTCCATTACATGTTATTACATATCGTGGGTTATGCCCATTGCAATCCCACTGAAAAGACCCCGAAAAGTAATCATTTCCCTGCTGTGACCCACTAAAAAATGTGTATTTAAAAAAAGGCCAAAGGATATGCTCATCTGGCAAATGTAAGGCCCTTAAGCGAGGCATAAATATTAATAATAAGGATGCTGGAAATGATTTGCATTTAATGTCGGTCTTGCTGCAGGATTTTGCACAAGTTTTAATTAAAATGTCGTCACATGGAAACCCAAATACAACTGAGTAGGCAATTAGCAATGTTTTGCCATAAATTTAATTCAAAATTGGGCCCAAACATTTGCTAATTTCAACGGCGGAAGGACTGCGAGAGCAAAGGGCTGCCAACTTATCACACACACGCCATGTGCGCCCAGTATGCAATGAGAGTTGTCAACCTGCAGGAGCGAATGTGCATAATTCTTGCACACAGATAATTCCCAGTCAAGGCAACAAAATTATAAACCGAAACACAAACAACCGAGCTGGGGACAAGGGAAAGTTGTCCTGCGTTGTCTTTCTCAGGAAAGGATTCCTAAGTAAATTGATAAACAGACACACTTGGGTCGAACCACTGTTAGAAAATGTTACATAATGTAAAGTCTTGAACGATACTATAAAGAATTAGCTCCATTTAATTAAAATATATATTTTATAGTAGGAGAGTAAAGTGTTTAAAACATTCTGCTTATGTCAGGAAAATGTGTTTTTAAGCTTTTCAACTGCAAACCTAATTCTTAAAGCTTTTTATTATATATTTAAGGTGCCTAAACGTTTTCAATCCCTATTTCTCCCTCTGCACACTTAGCAAGTTGTATATATGGGCTGTTAAGAGGCAAAAGTTTGTCGCATCCTCGGCACATCTGCTGCCTCAGATTTGAGTGTGGTCCTCAGGTTTGTCGTGCGGTCCGATGGTCTCTGCATTTATTTAATTAAAGCGCACTGGCTTTGTTGTCTGTTGTTATTGGTGCAATTATAAATGATATATGTAATTTACTAGCTGCCTGACATCTCGGCTCTCCGATATGTCTCATTGTCAGTGACTTTGTTTGCACTTTCCTCCGGTCGTGCCGGGCCATTGTTCTTCGAGCAGTTTTCCCCGCTCCGTGTATTTGCCATATTAAATCATCTGTGTGCTTTGACTCAACTCAGGCGGAATGAGGCTCTTTTGTGGGGCAATTTGAAATTCATTCGCAGGAGTTCGAAGCTATTCCGGCGGCCCCAATACAAGTAGGTGTTGTGCGGCATTACCGGCGGTAATAATAGTTAATTATGCGACTGAGTACCCGAGGAACACGAGGAACAAGAGGTTTAAATGGGCTGAAAATAATATTCCGCTCGAATTCATTTGCCATCGCATTACCTCGAGCTCGAACTTAGGTCCTGTGATCAAATGGAAAATCCATGAATATCAAATAAATTACATCATCGCACATGCAAATAAAAATCAAATGGAAAACCAAAATATCCCGGGCTGCTTAATATGCGAAACGCGTTTCCCACGCACATAGGGGACTACGACGACGACAAGGAAAACGAGGGTAGGCCCTTAAATAAAAGGCAAACAAAATGTTTGTCGCCTCAATAAGAGGCGTCAAATTGTTGCTCTGTCTGGTGAAAAAGTTTTCCTCATTGTGTCTAGTACGTGATAATTGAGCAGACAAAACGAAGTACCGACTCTCTCCTAGTGTCGAATTGAAAATGAGAAATTTAACCGACCGAAATGGTGTCTTCTCCTACTCATATTCTCCTCTTTAACCTCCTCTGACAGTCACCAAATTCATACGCATTGGCATCGCCGATAAAAACGATAATCCGCCCTATTTCGACAAATCGCTGTATGAGGCCGAAGTGGATGAGAACGAGGACATTCAGCACACAGTGCTCACTGTAACCGCCAAGGATCACGACGAGTGTAAGTAGAGGGCCCTCCAAAAATATGCCCAGAAATTCCGCAATTATTATCTTACACACACATTTTTCCCTCTCTTCTCTTTTTCCTGCATTTTTTCCCCGAATATTCCGTTTGTGGTTCTCCCTCACAGCCTCACGTATCCGCTATGAAATTACAAGCGGCAACATTGGCGGCGCTTTTGCGGTTAAAAATATGACGGGTGCCATTTATGTAGCTGGCGCTTTAGATTACGAAACTCGACGCAGGGTAAGTAAAAAAAGGAAAACCGAAAAAGAAAAAAAAAACGGTACAGAAGGAAAACCGCGTACACAAAAAAATGAAAAATGCAAAGTGGAAACCCGTAGAGGAGTCCTCTGTAATCGACAAACGTTCTTCCACAGCTCGGATATATTTATGACATAAGCGTTGCGGGCTTAGTCAACTGTGAGATTTGTTTATGTCATTGGAAAGCTGAGAATACATAAGGGACAACAGGGATTATAATCTTGCGAACTCCGGGAAAAAATTACAGAATTTTTAAAGCTTGAAGCCCGGCCACTTCGCCAGCAGCTTCCCTTCTCCTTGGCCAACTATAAAATTCATTAAGAAACTCGCTGGCAGGTTTCCGTCTCCTTTGAATTTCAATCTACACGCTCCGCGGGGCTACTTAAATATTTAAAAGTTCAAACAAGTTTCTGAACATGCGCTGCGGTCAAGAAGTCAAATACCGAGGGCAGGAGAAGGGATAGAGAAATCTGGCGAACCATTAATTGAATTGCAATTCGAACAATTCGAACAATAAAGTCGTGCCGTTCTCGTGACTTTAATTGAAATGCGGCAACGAAAACTTTCGGCCCAGGCCTATGCAAATAGTTCGTGTAATTTAGAATTTGTAATAAATGCAGAAAGTCAGTCATGGGTGGGAGTGTGTAAGGATGCCAGGATATGGCTTTGAAATACCAGTAGAAATAGCTAATTAATGATTGAACCATCTGCAAATTATATTCAATATTTGAGGACTTAATAATCGACTAGGAGTAGGTGCCTGGGGAGTGCATACAAAATTGATAGATGTTAATGTGTATTTTATTTGCCAATTCCCACCCCGTTCAGTACGAGCTGCGCTTGGCCGCCTCCGATAACTTGAAGGAGAACTACACCACAGTGATTATCCACGTCAAGGATGTGAACGATAATCCCCCCGTGTTCGAGCGACCCACTTATCGCACCCAGATCACCGAGGAGGACGATCGCAATTTGCCCAAACGCGTCTTGCAGGTCAATGAATGAAAATGAAAATTGAAATGAAAATGGATAGAAAACTTAGTCCACAACTTTTGATTTGTTCTGTTTTTTCGGTAGAGTTTTCATTGCGCTGTTATTGTTTGTATATGAGGCACAAAGTCAAAACAACGTTTTATGTTTCCCTAGATTTTATTGCATGTGATGAGTTTTTGTTTTGAAGTTTTCCACCCCAAGCCCCCCAAAAACTCTGCCTGAGCCACAGCATTTTATTGCACATCGAGCCCAAACACAAATAGAATTTTAGAGAGCAATGTTCGCCGAACTATTTATCAGACTCTCCCATGATTTCGGAATTTATCTATTGGATTTTATTTCCCCTCCGGGTGCCCTGGGCATCTATGGCAAATATTTATATTCATTTCAATTGCCCACATGCCCGGAGTGTTGCTATTTTTTGCTTGTCCCCTCTGCCACTCAATAAATTGTTGACATATTAAAGGCATTTACTGCCGTGCAATATTAATGGACTCTGCAATCCCTGTTTTTGTATGTGCTACACATTTTTTGGAGAATACTTACAATCAAAAAATCCAATACCATACGTGTTTTTAAGTATAGCGAATGTAACATAAATATTTAAAGCCATTTGCATGCCTCATTCCCCGCTTTCGTTTGATTTAAGGCTGATGAAAAAAGTATGACGAAAAGTAATTGAACAATTAAAAAATGCTGTCCGCTCTAGAGTGGACAAATGTTGTAAAATGCGGGCTCGAAAAAATATAAAATATATTTACAGAGTACGCACACAGTCGCAGAGTCGTGTGTAATTGGCAAAGCATTTAAATTGCGGTCGCTGGAAAAGTTTATAGTAATAATATTGATTTATCATTAAGCACGGCTCGTCGGGGACCGTAAAAACGCATTTTAATCAGAGGGTGACTTGGAAATATGTCGATTATCATGCTTAAAATTACTATGCAGCTTGTAATGCATAATTGAATAAGTCGATTAAATTATTGCATTTTAATGAGTAAACAGCGTGCGATTGAATATGGAAAATGCAAATTCAGCTGCCGAGTCGGGGCCCAGATAGCTCAGTAAAGTAATATAGATAATATAGATAATAGAGACCATCTTGGACATCTGTAAATTATTGCGCCAGCTTACGTTTTTTCGTTTGGCAAAACACAAACATAGTTTTACGTTACCCTTTTAGTAATTTATGAGCATTTAAAATTTATTGTTTAATTTCGCTGTTTTTCACTCTTTTTGTTTTCTCCCCCCACCCACCGATTTTGCGTTGGCCATATATTTTATTTAATGTTTGCATAAAGTACGAACTGAAATTGGTTGCCTCGGACAGTTTGAATGAAAATCAAACAACAATCGTCATAAATGTGCGCGACGTCAACGATCTGCCGCCGCAGTTCCCGCAGACGTCCTACGAGCGGACCTTCGACGAGGGAATGACCGACACGCCCTTTACCATCATGCAGGTCGCTATGGCATTATTATTTACCACATCCCAGTCCTGTACATAATACCATATGGCATTCGGCATATAGCGAGCAAACAAGCGGCTCCCTCGCGTTAACAATTAATTTAACCCAACCGCCGAGCGACACAAAATCTCATTCAATTTCATTTCCCATGTAAAGTTTGTGTAAACCGGCCATAACAAAGCGTAAACACAATGAATAATCGGTGCAAGGTGTAGTGTTCGAATATATATTTAACTGCAGTAATTGTGTAAATTAAAAAGAGAGCTCTAATAATGTTGCGTAACTCGATTATGTTGCAGGAGAGCACTGATTTACTAACAACCAAATGGTGAAATATTGTATTTCCTCTTCCGGTTCAATCTGTGAAAATGAAAATTAAACAAAATCCCTGCGGCCTGTAATTGCCTGCGTAAATATTGTGCAGACCTTTCACATTTTACACCACGCACACATCGTTCAATTTTTCCATTAGTCCATCCCTGTTGTTTGCCACCAAAGGCTGCTAATTAAATTCAATATGCTCTTTAAGTATTAATGCCACACATTTGCACGATTAAGCCCGATCCGCCGGCCAGATTTTCTGCTGTGGTTTATTGTGTTTCACTTGTGGCTAACTGGCCCCCAACTAATTTAATTAAAACGTGAACGTGGACGTGGACGAAGCTTAAGGCCAACAAAGGGAATTAAATGCAATCTGTCAGCACTCAAGCTTTGTTTTTATTTACATTTTACTAACCGTTGGCAAATATTATTTTATTTACCACTGATTCTGTGTTTTCCCTCAATTCTAACAAAAATATATTTTCAATGACCAATACCCGTCAGTATTTGGTGAATAAATCATAATCCATCGAAAAACAACGCTTGGTTTTCTATTAAACGCAAAAAATCGTAAAAAGCCAAATGGTAATTAAACAGAATAAATACCACTGACGAGTATTATTGGAAATGTGAAAAAATGTGCGTGTAAATATAGTAGTATAAACTAACAAAAGTGTGGAATAGTTTTTTATGTTTATGTTTATATTTACCTTTACTTTTTGCTCCGCCTCTTTGTATTTTTGTCTTTGTATGGTAGTGCATGGCATGTTTGCTTTTAACTCTACGATTTAATGCTGCTTTTGTTCGTTTACTTAATTTGATTTTTACTCATTTTTTACTGAAATACCCGAGCGTAAATAATAAATATCTGTATTTATTTGCCGCTGTGGATGAACAGGTTACAGCCACAGATGGCGACAAGGACCGGCCCCAGAACATCGTGTACTTCCTCACGGGCCAAGGCATTGATCCAGATAATCCGGCCAATAGCAAGTTCGACATCAACCGCACCACCGGCGAGATATTCGTATTAAAGGTAAGTCATAGGCGAAAACAATGCCACAATTTAAGCATTAACAAATTGCCAATGGGCGTGCGCCCGTGGAAAAACACTCTTGCGTTCGTAAATAAATAAATGAAATGCGGTATTTTAAAATCCACGCTGGCCAAGGCCGCAGCTGGACAGAAACTGAAAATAATGGCGAATTTTCGAAATATGCTCTCGCTGATTAAGCCCCATCAATGTGCACTTAAGCCCGCCGCGAATCAATCCCGATCCCGACAAAATGCCAACGTGCGAAACAGCCTACGTGCTCATTATTTAACATTTAAATGGCACTTGACGGACAGCGGGACGGAAGCCCCCTCCGTGCAGCTATTAAATGAAATTTTATAAATGGGAAGCGGTAAAGGAGTTTTTCACCGGCGAAAAGTGACTGATTGCCCTCAAGGTCCTGTGATTTTATTGGAACTTAAAATCAAAGGAAATGCAAAAAAATATTTGTTTGCTTTTATTGCACACTTTTACGCCTTCCATTAAATTTAAATATGCTCTGCAAAAGCATCCACAACAACGTCGATTCAAGAGTAAATTAAAACTAATTACAAAATCACAATTGAAAATCCCCTGCCGCATGCTGGTCGAAATTTTCACTTAACTCTCTCACCAACAGCGAAAAATGTGTGTAGCCCCGAAAACTCCAAAGCCAAATTAAATGAAATTCCCATGCGTCCGGCTCAAATAAAAATAATATGTGTGCAAGCAAAAAACATTTTGGGCCGCACAATTTAGCCATTTTTAGTCCATAGACTATCCTCTCTGCCCACGAATAAAAATTTATTTTCCGGCTTTCCACTTAAAATGTCGGGTAGGTGGGATGGGGACTTGATAAGGGATAACAAACAGCTGTACCGCTTTTATTTATTATTATTTTTTGCTGCTGTTGTCGGAGGAGGAACCATGGACCGTGACCCACTCACAACTAATCCCTTAAATTGAATATGTCATAACAATGTTGGCAAATTTGTCATGCAAATTAAAGCGATGACTACGCAGGGGTTGTGTGTACATATTTTTCTTTTATTCCCAACATTAATGGGTATTTTTGGGGGTATTTCGGGAAGTGATGAGTTCATTCTAGCAGTAAATAATAAAAATAAAAGAAATACCAGAAAAATAAGTAAGAAAAACAGGACCTCAGACTTATGTTGACTTGTAATTTAATTTAATTTCTCTAGTAGAAACTAACACAAAAGTTCGGTTAGAGGTATTACACAGCGACACTTTGGCTTACTGAGTAACCTGAGGTGTAATCCATCACTCCCCATAATTCCATACACGATTCCTTTGTTGTTGTCGCCTCGTACACGATTTTTTACGACAAACCCAATGTCAGCGCCATGAAAACCTCCTCTTGTTGTCAGTCTGCTGGGGCTGTCACATGTCTGCGAGGGTTAAGGGGCGCCGCCGGGCACCTAACAAGGGTTTTGGTTTGGGGGCATTATCCAAGGGTTGCCAGCAGCCGCCAACAGATACAAAGTACTGATTAAAATCGTTTTCCTTTTCCTCTCTTTTTTTGCGCTTTTTATTATTTGCATACGTGGGGGGGGTTAGGGAAAGGGGGTGTTAAGGGTGCCAGGTGGGAGCAACACATCACTCAGGCTGCGGTGAATGCATATCAAAGTCACAATCAACATCAGGGACGGGCTTCGGGTTGGGGTTTCCCCGGCTTACCAGGCTTCCCAGGATAATTTCATGGGTTAAAGAGGCACGGGGGTTGTCCCTGCCCCACCGACAACAATGTTTTTTCCTCCCCATCCCAGATGTTAATCGGTTTTGCGTTTATGACAGCTAAAATTACACAATGCCCTCGTGCATATTACCCCTTAACAACAGCGTTTTACACTCAAGCCCACTCACACTCTCAATTTTCTCGGTTTTTTCGCCTTTATAGCCGCTGGATCGCGATCAACCGAACGGCCGGCCCCAGTGGCGCTTCACTGTCTTTGCCCAGGACGAGGGCGGCGAGGGCCTCGTGGGATATGCGGACGTCCAGGTCAATCTGAAGGACATCAACGATAATGCCCCCATTTTCCCGCAGGGCGTGTACTTTGGCAACGTGACGGAGAACGGCACCGCCGGCATGGTGGTGATGACCATGACCGCCGTGGACTACGACGATCCCAACGAGGGCTCCAACGCCCGCCTGGTCTACTCCATCGAAAAGAACGTAATTGAGGAGGAGACGGGCTCCCCGATATTTGAAATTGAACCCGACACAGGTGTGATAAAGACCGCCGTCTGCTGCTTGGATCGCGAGAGGACACCGGACTATTCCATACAAGTTGTGGCGATGGATGGCGGGGGGTTAAAAGGGACGGGGACGGCCTCGATAAGGGTTAAGGATATCAACGACATGCCGCCGCAGTTCACGAAGGACGAGTGGTTTACGGAAGTGGACGAAACGGACGGCACTGCCCTGCCGGAAATGCCCATTTTAACGGTGACCGTTCACGACGAGGACGAGACGAACAAGTTCCAGTACAAGGTCATTGACAACAGCGGCTATGGCGCCGATAAGTTCACCATGGTGCGGAACAACGACGGCACTGGCTCCCTAAAAATCGTCCAGCCCCTGGACTACGAGGATCAGCTCCAGAGCAACGGCTTCCGGTTCCGCATTCAGGTCAACGACAAGGGCGAGGACAACGACAATGACAAGTACCACGTGGCCTACTCCTGGGTTGTGGTCAAGCTGCGGGACATCAACGACAACAAGCCGCACTTCGAGAGGGCCAACGTAGAGGTGTCCGTGTTTGAGGACACCAAGGTGGGCACTGAGCTCGAAAAGTTCAAGGCCACCGATCCGGATCAGGGAGGCAAGAGCAAGGTGTCCTACTCCATCGACCGCTCCTCGGATCGCCAGCGTCAGTTTGCCATCAATCAGAACGGATCGGTGACCATTCAGCGCTCCCTGGACCGCGAAGTAGTGCCCCGGCATCAGGTCAAGATCCTGGCCATCGACGACGGCTCTCCACCGAAGACCGCCACGGCCACGCTCACGGTTATTGTGCAGGACATCAACGACAACGCGCCCAAGTTCCTCAAGGACTACAGGCCCGTGCTACCGGAACATGTGCCGCCACGCAAAGTGGTCGAGATTCTGGCCACCGACGACGATGATCGCTCCAAGAGCAACGGCCCGCCCTTCCAGTTCCGCTTGGACCCCAGCGCCGACGATATTATCCGTGCCTCCTTCAAGGTGGAACAGGATCAAAGTGAGTACAATTTTACTACATTTTCTGGGGGTTGAATAATAATTGTAATAGAGGATTAATGAATTCAGATTTGGTTAAAATAATATCTATATTAAAGAAAGTTTCCTATATTTAAAGTCCTAAACTCTGTCATTATTATTTGTACACACGAAGGATACAACCAGCAAGCAAGATAGTTTGTTTAAAATGCAACTAGCTAAAATATTTATCAGTATAACTTTAGTTTACCAACCGAATACCTTTGCATATTTATTTATAAATTGTTATTCAATGTTAATTTAATCCCTGCTTAGAAACTTCGACTATCTGCCCTTCGATTTGGCAATCTGGTTTCTACTAACCAATTACTTGCAAATTGCTGCACATACTCAACCCGAAGAGGTTATGGGGATCAAAAATAGTTGCGAGCTGACCGAAAACTTTGCCGGAATGGAAAAGTTAGCCCAATATTTGGGTCAAAGCTTAAACAATGCACCGGCAGCGCTACATTTTCATTTTTGCAACCCTTTCTGGGCTTGTATCGAAATTTTCTTTGCCAACTATCGAGGGTTGAGGGGGGCAGTGTCGCCAACAATAGCATAAAAATGCAATTACCTCGCTCCATGAAAAAAAAAGAGGGAGAGTGGAGGATACCCCGCAATGAATAGCCAGGAATCTTTGGCCATAGAACGGAAACAGCAGACCACATCGCACATGAAAATTTAAATAATAAAAGCAAGGCACAGATACACACACTCGTCGCCCACCTGGGCGAAAAATAAAATGGCAAATGCACAAGTTTTCAATTAAATTACCCCCAGCCACGGGGAGTCTGCCGCAGAATCCCAACTACACACCCGTTCGTATGCATCGCAGGACCCTTCGCATTTTTCGGGTGAGGAAAAGCCAAGAAAAGAAGTGGAAAAAGTGCCCGGGCAGCAGCAGCAGTCACAATTTGTGTGGGTGGCAATCCAATTTTGATGCCCCAGCTGGGAAATGGGAGAGGCTACAAGTTGGGGCGAAATTTTCGTAGCCAGTGACTTTATGCAAACGTTGGGGATGGCGAGGGCAGAGCAGGCTTTTCCAGACTCGTATTTGCATACAATTTGCCTAAAAACACACCATGGAGTGTCTTTAAAAATACATTTCAAATGTGCGTTCTCGCTCCGCTCCTGGGAGTGGCTCCTCCCTGGGGCAGTTGTAGTTTCCATTCCATGCGAGCGGTCCGAGTCCAGACTTAACACTTGTTGGCTCAAAGGCGTAATTACAACAAATGGGCTATTGCGAGAGTTGCATCTGCAATCAGGTGGAAAACGTGCTGGCTAATAAAAGAGCTTAGTTCTCTCGGTTGGTTAGATGTCGGGGCTCACGGCTAACTGGCAAATGCCTTTGAAGCACCGACTAGCAAGTGGATTTGGGCAGGACTTTTGGCAGTTGCTCGCCCAACAATGTGTAGTTTATTCACCTGTAGGCTGTAGATGTTACATTTTTGAGATTACCTAGGGGTTTCTCTTTAATGGGAAGCAGGAGAACTTTGAGCAAAGAAGTTTTGTTTCATTTAAAGCAAAGATAACTAGCAAATCAGATCAATCCTAATCATTTATTTAATCATTATTAATTCCCTATTTCCTCAACTCCTTTTTCCTACTATTACACAGAGGGTGCCAACGGTGACGGCATGGCTGTTATTTCCTCCCTCCGCTCCTTCGATCGCGAGCAACAAAAGGAATATATGATCCCCATTGTGATCAAGGATCATGGCTCACCTGCCATGACGGGCACCAGCACACTGACCGTGATCATTGGCGATGTAAACGACAACAAAATGCAGCCTGGATCCAAGGACATCTTCGTTTACAACTACCAAGGACAATCGCCAGATACGCCCATCGGTCGCGTGTATGTCTACGATTTGGACGATTGGGACCTGCCCGACAAGAAGTTCTACTGGGAGGCCATGGAGCACCCCAGGTTCAAGCTGGACGAGGACTCCGGCATGGTCACCATGCGCGCAGGAACTCGCGAGGGGCGCTACCACCTTAGGTTCAAGGTCTACGATCGGAAGCACACCCAAACCGATATTCCGGCAAATGTCACGGTCACGGTCAGGGAAATCCCCCACGAAGCGGTTATTAACTCGGGATCCGTCCGGCTATCGGGCATTTCCGACGAGGACTTCATTCGCGTGTGGAACTACAGGACGCAGAGCATGAGTCGCTCGAAGATGGATCGTTTCAGGGACAAGCTGGCCGACTTGCTCAACACCGAACGGGAGAATGTGGATATATTCAGTGTGCAGCTGAAGAGGAGACATCCCCCGCTCACGGATGTCAGGTTCTCCGCGCACGGCTCCCCCTACTACAAGCCAGTGAGGCTCAACGGCATTGTCTTGATGCACCGCGAGGAGATCGAGAAGGATGTGGGCATCAACATCACCATGGTGGGCATCGATGAGTGTCTGTACGAGAACCAGATGTGCGAGGGCAGCTGTACCAATGCCCTGGAGATCAGCCCGCTTCCCTACATGGTCAACGCCAACAAGACTGCCCTGGTGGGCGTGCGAGTGGACACCATTGCCGACTGCACTTGCGGTGCCCGCAACTTCACCAAGGCCGAGTCCTGCAGGACCACGCCGTGCCACAACGGCGGACGCTGCATGGACACCCGATTCGGTCCCCACTGCTCCTGTCCCTTGGGCTACACGGGCCCTAGGTGTCAGCAGACAACGCGCAGCTTCCGCGGAAACGGATGGGCCTGGTATCCGCCCCTCGAGATGTGCGACGAGTCCCACTTGAGTCTGGAGTTCATCACCCGGAAGCCCGACGGCTTGATCATTTACAACGGACCGATTGTCCCACCGGAGCGGGATGAGATGCTTATATCCGACTTTATTGCTCTCGAGCTGGAGCGCGGCTACCCGAGGCTGCTCATCGATTTTGGCTCGGGAACTCTGGAGCTGAGAGTGAAGACCAAGAAGACCTTGGACGACGGCGAATGGCATAGGATTGATCTGTTCTGGGACACCGAAAACATTCGCATGGTGGTGGACTTCTGCAAGTCGGCGGAGATTGCCGAAATGGAGGACGGCACACCGCCGGAGTTCGACGATATGTCCTGCCAGGCGAGGGGACAAATCCCGCCGTTCAGTGAGTATCTGAATGTGAATGCTCCCCTGCAGGTCGGCGGACTCTACCGGGAGCAGTTCGATCAGAGCCTCTACTTCTGGCACTACATGCCGACGGCCAAGGGCTTCGATGGATGCATCCGGAACCTGGTCCACAACTCGAAGCTCTACGATCTGGCCCACCCGGGACTCTCCAGGAACAGTGTGGCGGGATGTCCGCAAACCGAGGAGGTGTGTGCCCAAACCGAGACCACAGCTCGCTGCTGGGAGCATGGCAACTGCGTGGGTTCCCTGTCCGAAGCGCGCTGCCACTGCCGACCCGGATGGACTGGTCCTGCCTGTAACATCCCCACCATTCCGACCACCTTCAAGGCTCAGAGCTATGTCAAGTATGCCCTCAGCTTCGAACCGGATCGGTTCAGCACCCAGGTCCAGCTAAGGTTCCGCACGAGAGAGGAGTACGGCGAACTTTTCCGGGTCAGTGATCAGCACAACAGAGAGTACGGAATCCTGGAGATCAAGGACGGGCACCTGCACTTCCGCTACAATCTGAACTCGCTGCGCACCGAGGAGAAGGATCTCTGGCTGAACGCCATCATGGTCAACGATGGCCAGTGGCATGTGGTAAGGGTTAATCGTTACGGCTCAGCCGCTACCCTGGAACTAGACGGAGGCGAAGGACGACGGTACAACGAGACCTTTGAGTTTGTGGGTCACCAGTGGCTGCTGGTGGACAAACAGGAAGGCGTTTACGCCGGCGGCAAGGCAGAGTACACGGGAGTGAGGACCTTTGAGGTCTACGCTGATTACCAGAAGAGCTGTCTGGATGACATACGGTAAGTAAATATTAGTTATATTACATTTTAACTCGAGTTCCCTTTTTCCAGAATTTAATTAAATTTAAATTAAAATTTTAATATTTTCTTTATAGTTTGGAAGGCAAGCACCTGCCCCTGCCACCGGCCATGAACGGCACCCAGTGGGGTCAGGCCACCATGGCCAGGAACCTGGAGAAGGGCTGTCCCTCGAACAAACCCTGCTCGAATGTGATCTGCCCCGATCCCTTCGAGTGCGTGGATCTGTGGAATGTCTACGAGTGCACGTAAGTTTTCTTATCATCATCAACCTTCCCCGAAACCCTTCCCAAATACATTCTTAGGCCTTAACCCATTGCTTTTCGTTTCTCATCAAACAAAAAGAAAAATTACCGAACGAGAAAAAATTAAAACCATTCAAATAAATTGACCACTCGGACTGTACTTGAACAACCCCAAAATAAATCAAAAAAAGAAAAAAGAGTTAGTCCATAAGCCAAGTGTGGCGATAAGAAAGCCCCCAAAAATCCACAAAGTAAACCCAATACCACATAAAGGGGAACAGGAAAACAAATCACCGGCTTTTGATAAGCAAGCAGAGCTAACATTTGATAGGCTTAATCAATTAAGGGCAGAGGCCCACAAAAAACAGGGGAGAGTCGGGCAAAAAGCCTGTTGACCGTCCGTCAAAGGAGGTCCTGCCGATGAATCGCAGTCACACTCCCACCCACACACACTCACTTCATTCACACACGCGGCACACACACAGTCAGCTAGTGATTGGCACTAAACGTTGCGTGACAAATCAATCGGCTTAGGCTTACGTTTCCGATTTCGCTTTGACTTCGGGCCAAAGTCGATCCCGGGAGCCGTGATTCGAGATTCGAGCTGCTGGCTTCTGGCTTCGAGTTCCCGGCGCAAAGAGCATTTGTCCGGCTTGTAATGGTCTTTGTACATATTCACGCTTTTGTTTCATTACACAAAACGAACAAGAAATTGTAACTAGCTTGGCACAGGTACTACTTCTATGCTTATCTTTGTTAAACACACACATACTTTCCTAACACAACGTCGTTGGCTTAAAGCTTTTTCCATTTGCGAGTTTTCTGGGAGGAAAATAAATCAGTTAAGGTAAAAGCAGTGCCAAGAGGTATTAAATCCCCTTAATTAATCCTTAAGTGGTGCCCTGTGAGCCAGTAACAGGTTTTTAACCTCATTCCGAAAGTAATGTACTTTCTTTAGATTTTGTTTGACATAACGTGGACCTGCCATGAATCTGTAGACATATATACATCATACAATTGGAACATCCATTCGATATTTGCCTTTTCGTTTAGCCCACCTTTTGTTGCCATTTTGCTCCCCCTATTACTCAAGTTTTAACTCTAACTAAATGGTGACTTATCATATAAATCATATAAATAACATACGATGTAGTTGCGGCGAAGGACGCATTATGTCGCCCGATTCCAAGGGCTGTATGGACCGCAACGAGTGCCTCGATATGCCCTGCATGAACGGTGCCACGTGCATTAACCTCGAGCCCCGCCTGCGGTACCGATGCATATGTCCCGACGGGTTCTGGGGCGAGAACTGTGAGCTGGTGCAGGAGGGTCAGACCTTGAAGCTCAGCATGGGCGCCCTGGCGGCGATACTGGTCTGCCTACTGATCATTCTGAGTGAGCATCCAACCAGAGTCCCCCGACAAATAATACAAAGAATTCCCCCCAAAATGTGCAGCAACAACTCGTAGTTTTAATCAAGCAATTAGTGCTTTTGCGAATGCCTAGCCCTTAGTGTCTGTGTTGTAACTTTATGAGTACTTTATTAGCTGGTTGCAATCATCCCATCGATCTCGTGCGTCTCACTTGTCAAATTCCATTTCATTTTCCCCATCAATCCGACATACTCAATGGCTCTCAGCCCGTGCACTTTGCTTTTATTTTATCATAACCAATCATATCATATTTACCAAATCCAATCATTCGGCATCTAAATCACGGCTCACCGAATTCATATATATTTGGCACTCGGCTTTCATTGCCTGTGTCATGTATTCCATTCAAAAGGCATTTCCATATTCATCAACCTATGATTTCATCTCCATGCATATTCAATGTTTGTTTTTGGCACATTTTCCGTTCAGCCTTTCACTCTCTCTGTACAAGTTTATAATATTATTCAATCTGTGTGTGTGTGTAAATATTTTAACCATTATTAAACGAAGGTATGTACCCATATGTAGTGGAATATTTAATTAGTTCTGTGTCCTAAATGAAAACTTAAGCTTCTGTTGGGGATTTTCCCCGGACTCCGACTCCGTGATACATGCGTTCCATTTAGTTTTTTGGCCATACTTTTACCAACTCCCCACATTTCACAATGCACTTAGCCAAGACAAAGAACAAGACCTGAAATGCCCTTCAGGTAAGTTAACAAATGTGCAGTCAAAGATACAGGCTGCCCGTGAGGAGACAGGACCGGGAGGAAGAGCAATTGCAGTTGTTAGCTTTGGCATTTCGAGAAATCACGATGCACTAAATCCACCCCAAACCGAGCGGATAAAAAACGGGAAGGGGAAATACAGACAGGAAGCTCAGACAGCTCAAAGGAGCAGGTTGGAAAGTGGCACTAAGAAGCTGCCAGTTCCATTTTGGGCATTGCCTCGCGAGGATTTACTACGTTTTTGCTCCTGCATTTCCCTCTCTTTTCTTTTATTTTTTGGCTCAACTGTGTTCACGTTAAATGCCGGGTATGTGTGTAAACAGCCAGAAAAACGCCAGTCACTGGCTTGCAGTCCTGACTCCGTTTATAAGCCACCTTTGCTCAACATTTAAAAGTAAAAAATTCGTTGGCTCAGGAATTGTTTCGTGCCCGAGTCCACTTGGACCAAGGCTTAATGACGTAAAATATGGCAAACTTCATAGACGAAAGGGAAAAAAACTAAGAATTTCAGCTAAAATTATCAAGTACCTCACTCACTCACTTCTGATGGGCTTTAACAACGCTCTTGGGAGCAATCGAAGGCGGAGCAGGGCGGCCAAAGGGGAAAAGGACGATCCCTGCGATTCAACTGTCTGACTGGCTCTGATTTAGTGTGAAAGTTTTTCCCTGCTTCTGAGGTATTTACTTTATCCTCCTTCTTTTCAAGTTGTTTGCACTTTTTTTCGTGCATTCCTGCTGCGAGAATTCAATGGTCAGGCCAGAGCATTTGCCAATAGCCGTCAATATATCAAAAGCGACTTGCGTCTGCTCTTGAAATGTATTCAATTGATCGGAATTTTTGATTCTAAGACACGCCAGTTCTTATAATAAATTAAATTTCTGCAAATTTTGAATGCATCTCAGTGGCAGCGGTCTTAAATCATCGCCGTTTCACACCTCAATTTGCAAAGTCAACAGACAGGGCAAAGTTTTTAGTTCCCCAACTCAAGGACGAGGGCGAGTGCGTTGCCCGAAACTAATCAAAACAAACTTAGGGACGAGGGGAAAAATAGTCATGAAAAGTGCGACAGAATAAAATGAAAACCAACTTAGCCCAAAGAATGCAGCAGGATGAAAAACTTTATTCAATTCCGACCAAGAACAGAAAAAAAATAGTTGCATAATAATCATAAGAGCAAAAAATGAAGAACAACAAAAATTGTACAAAACAGCAAGATGCGTGCTAGGAAAAACTAGGGACGTGAAGGGACGTTGAATGTTTGCGCAATGCAAATGCAAAAAGTTTGTCACACGACCAGAACCGAAACTAAGAAGTCACAAAGCGTAGAATAATAACTACAACGAAAAATATAGAAAAAATGGCAAAGTTGCAACGAACGTTTAAAAGGACTTTTTGACAGTTTTCACACTAGAAGGGAATGGGAGAGGATTGGAAAATATTCCATTCTCATAACTATTTAAACGGACAAAGGGGAAGCAGGATAACACTGAGAAAATATCTATTTATAAAATCAAAAGTGTAAGCCAGTAAATAATGTAACTTCTTAGTCTTCAACGTCTAAAATATTTTTGTGATTAGTGTTCATTAATGGGTAAATGTTATTCAGTTTATACTTCAACAACGAACGAAAGCGATTTCCTCAGTGTAACCAACTTTACAATAGTAACTCACACATCCCACATTCACCTCCACACACTTGCATGATGAAAACAAATTTTAAACAAATTCTTTTATTTTTTTCAACACCCCAACACACAAACACACACATCCTACATCCACTCAAACGAACAACTCGTACAACCTGTCGTATACGTAACGTTACTGTTCGTGGCATTACGTATACGCCCGGGTGCAGGTGTCCGGCGGGCTACAAAAGCTCCGGCAGCACCTGCGTGAACGACAACGAGTGCCTCCAGTTCCCGTGCCGCAACGGGGGCCGATGTCGCGATCATCATCCGCCCAAAAAGTACGAGTGCCACTGCCCCATGGGCTTCACCGGCATGCACTGCGAGCTGGAGTTATTGGCCTCCGGGGTATTGACGCCGTCGCGTGATTTTATAGTCGCCCTGGCGCTCTGCCTGGGCACTCTGATATGTAAGTATACCGCAAAATTTCCTCACCCGAAACGATGGTGGTGGTGTGTGCCAGACCAAGGGCGTAACACTTGAGCTTAAGGTTTGAGTAGTTCTTTAACAACCTGGCTAAGTAACTTTTGGAGTTAAATTGCATGAAATTACTACTGTTTTGTGAAATTATATGCTTCTTCTTAAATATATATAAGTATTAGTATATAAGTGAAGCAGTTTCAGGGTCGAACATAATAAGAATACAATAGAGATAA
>JAEIIM010004553.1:0-14194 GCA_018874515.1 Drosophila greeni | reverse complement strand
ATATTTGTCTAGGCAAGTGTTACCAATTCCTAATCTAAAAATTTCAAACACAAGAAGCAGAAATGTGTATGTCCAAGCGAATTACTTAAATTAAAGTATAGCGTATAAAAAGTAAAGCGTATAAGTATAATTATTTTAAACATTCAATAAAAACGGTATGAAATGCCTCTGAAAATTTAAATAAAATAGTATATCTAGTGTATCTTAATTTTAAACATTTCTAAGCAGACCAGTGAGATTTCTTTTACTTGACCACAATAAATTTATATTTTGAGCTATAAAACCCAATGCTAGTTGAAAATGAATTAAAACTATTCTCTTGCTATGCCCAAAATTTGATTAACAAATCACAAAGCTTGCAGTTTTTGTTTTGCCTTTCCAAAGCATTTTCCGCCTTCGCCTGAAAAAGTTATCTGCTATTTCGAATTCTTTCAAACAACGCTTTTAATTGCATTTCGAATTTTGTGCTCCATCAGTATCAACAGTGGACAACGAAAGTATCTGCCAAACAAGAGGCGGCAAACAAACAGTAGCCACCGCACACTATAGCACTGGCAGATATAGACCGGCACTCTGCCGGTGTCGTCGGCGTCGACTGCTCCGCCGGCAGAGCAGCTTTTGGCGCCGCCGACGCAGTTTCCGCCTCGCAATCAGTCGCCAGCTTTTGGCCACTGTCTCGGTCTCAGTCACAGTCTGTCCGCCGAACGGAGCGCATGCAAGGGCAGCCACACGCGAATTCTGTGCCGTCGACTTTGAGGCGTGCTCCACCAGCGATTCATAAAAAAATACACAATCCGCGTCTCCGGGTGCGGGAATGTGAGTGCAGTGTTTTATGCCGGCTGAGATTGCTGCACGGAAATAAACAGGGCTCTAAAATCAAGATTTTATGCTTTAAAAATGTTTAAAATATATTTTAAATTGTGAAATGCAAAAATAAGCGAGTCAAAAAAGAAATCATCATATGAGGCAATTGAGGCTTGAATATTAACTTTAAAAATTGAAGAGAAATAAATAGAACAAGAAACATTTCGAAACTGATTACTTGTGAAATTTAATAAAAGAGCTCACAAATATTTAAAATATGAGAAACTTAAAAGTGATTTAGCTTTGGTTTGATAATTGATTGCTAACCGCTATAAATTTGAGACAAAACTTATTTAAAATATATGCCAAATATTTATCTGGTAGATGTTTTATCAAAAATTCCCACAAATATTACACATTTTCTGTCAACAAAAATTCCTATTTTATAATTAAATGCAATAAAAACTTTCATTGATTTTAGAATCCATTTATTTCAGTGCAAAAATTGCCAGTGCAATTTAGTATTAGCCTAGTGCCGATCGGTATACTTAGTGTTTTGTGCTCAGAAATCCTTCTTTTTCGCCTTTGTGGTGCTGTATTTGGCTTTGTCCCACTGCCGGACAATGACTGGCCAATGTCAATGCCACTTTTCATGAGGCATCGCCAGCGTCAACTCAACCCCTTCCGACGCCTCCATTGATCTCTTATTCTGAATCAAACCGTTTCGCCTGTTTTGTGTAGTGTAGTGAGTTGCAAGAACGGAATACCCGGGAGTACAAAGGAGCCGGGCATAAAAGAAAAGTGTCCGAAGGCATTGTGAAAAGTGTCCTGTCTCCCGGAAGCTGTCGCCCGAAACTATGCAGCAGTAGAGGGACCCTCATCCGCCAGGGAATACGTGGAAATATTCATTGCCATTTAAGTGAAGGCTGGTAAGTCCGAAAACTATTTTAAGCGCTTACCTTTGATGGTGTCTGTCGGTCACGTAAACGTAGACGGGGGAGAAGTCCAAAAATAATGCCATATTGCCCTGCGGTCCACTTGAAGCCCAGATATTACCCAATGAAAGGAAATAATGCACAGGGCGCACTTTAGTTTGCGATAAATGAGCGGTCGTCGCCTATTAAATAACATTTACTTATTTTCTATTTTTTTTTCTATTTTTTTTTTGCCATCTCATATCGTCTTTAGTCAACGGCAAACAAACTACTCCAAAGGCAAACAAAGCCAAAACAACGGCAATGAACTGAAAATTGACTATGCATGTTTGTGCAGCTCATTAATAAATACGAGTATAACTCGGAGCAAATACAAAGAGACCGGGCTAATTCGGCTTTCAGTTGCCCTTGGCGGATTTCTTGGCCATATGTTTTTGGCTCAAATATTTGCAGAACGTCTGTAATCGTCGGACAAACTCTTCTAAAATGTTTACCCATTTTATTTGCATTTTTCTCATCGAAAATTATGCAGAAAAACTAAATATAGCTTTATTTAGCTGTTGTGTTAACAAGGAAGTTTTTTTTGTGCGCTGATGACAATTGAAATTATCAATACATTTATTTTTTATCAAACGGAAACCGGAAGAACATCATGCTTTCCGTTTAATAGAAATAAAAGGAAGTATTTATTATTTATATATTTTTGTAAAGCGCATATAAAGAGTATTTAAATACACTTCATAGCCTAAATTCTGCCTTGTCTGATTTTTTCCTTAAGATTTAGAGTCTCAGACATTAACGATCTCCCAACGGCATTATGTTGATTGAGCGATCTCCGGTTTTTCAGCGGAAATTGAAGCTGTCGAGGGGCTAGTCAATATGTCAACTTTCCGCCTGCGAATTTTCCGATTTATGGGTGCACAGCATTAAATGTACATATATTTTCTTAACGCGATAATTGCATATTACAGTCGTGTCGAAATAGGTTTGTAATTACTGGATATAAATCGCGGGTTGATAGGTGTCGCAATTCAACGAAAACTTATTAATTTCATGGGTGGCATCTTTGACAGTTGGGTTTCTGGTGAATTACTTTTTGCAATATGTGATGTGCATATAAATTGATTTAAAATTGAGGTTCATTGTAGTAATTCCTTTAGTGGTATTGGTAATGCTGGATTTTTATAATTCTGAGTAAAGTCTTCAAATTTTCTTTAAAATTATGATTCATGCTGACGAAATGATTCAAATTTGGATCATAAGCAAAGTAAATTTTTTGAAGCCACTTAGATTTTAGGAAAGACCAAGTATTTCTGAACTCTTATCCGTATAATAGGATTTATGGTTCGTTGCTATATAGTTTATTTGTACAACTTTAATGTATTACTTGTACAAATAAGCAAATTAAAACCGCATATTTTATGACTCTCTTTTGATTTTTTCTGGATTAGCATATGCATGCAAATTGCACCATTAAAATCGTAGAAATTTAATTGGTAATAAAAATAAAATGATTAGGCGGCCATGTGATTGATCTGGCTTTCTATCAAATCTTGATTTTACTTTATATATATTATTCCTTTTATTTAAACTCGTTTGTTTCTCCACCGGCATATAATGTTTATTGCTGCCAAATAAGCCTGGCTTTATCTCCATGCGGGCTGTCCTCGACTTGTCTTAATTAAATGGCGAATTCTACAGAGCTCCGGTAGCCCGCGTTCCGCCCAAATTGACGGGACAGGACAGAAAGTTTTGACAAAAACATTTTCGGTACACATTTGTTAACTGTGGGCCTGACATGGCGACAGTGTTGAAGGCTCCCCCTTTGTCGCCGACTCTTGTGACTCTAATTCGTGGCAGCGGCAAGAGCGGGACATGGCGGAGGCGGGTTGGCGACAACCGCCTGAAAAACAAATGTACTTTGATGTAATACACATAAACATTTGCACGATGCGAATAACTGCAAAAGGGAACGCCACCAATATTAGTTGGAAAAAGAGGGCGTGGGGGAAGGGCAGGAAAAATTAAAAATGGAAAAGGGGGCTCTGTGTCATAGGCCCAACAATGAAACCAGAACAACAGAGAACCAGAGCCATGTATGCCAATTTAGGAGACTGCCTGCCTGCCTGCCAGCACCTCTCCTAGAACATGTATAAATCTTCATGAGTCAGTGTCAGAAACATGTACGACTTTTCACTAAAAAAGCAATAGATGCAAGTTTACAAATGAATTAAAATGTGCCACCAATTTGCATTTGATGTCGTCATGTCGTGCCATTACTACCACTGACTCAGGCCAAGCCGCGTGAGCAATCACCGCAGGAGATAACTGGGAGACCTACGTCTCAATTAGGTCATTTGTGAATGGTTCTCGCGGCTCCGCGTCGAGCAAATATTGCGAAATATTTAAATTAGAAACAGGCCCAGTAGTATCCGCCACTTGTTGCTCGATAAATGCCGCATATTCGCATCACACATTAATATTGTTAAGCGAAACCAGGCAGTTGGTGCTGAAAGATCGAGAGGGTCCGGTCCCTCGCCAGCCGGCTGTCGTCGAGTTAGCGGTGCAGATAGAGAAAATTTCTAGATTATTTCTACACATTTTAAGTATATAATTATAGATATTGTAATTACAATAAATGCATTTCATTATTTCTATACCTGTTTTGCGTAGCTTCATAGTATTTATATATTTATTTTTTAAATACATTTTATTTATTATATGTTATATCTAAAGAAGTGAATATCCTCTAACATTATACTCTGTAAAGAGATAGCTTTAGAAAAATTCCTGCAGAGAAAAGTTTTTTTTACATATTGTAATTAAATCTCATAAATGTTCGTTACCAAGGAAAATACTTCTTTTCTCAGTGCATCCCCAAAGTAAACTCCTAAATCAAGTAGCCGGACTAGCTGCGGCAAAAACAGCTCCAAAGGTAACAAAATTAACAAAATATATATATGCCGCAAAAATAAATAGCCAGAAGACGAACAGGTTTGAGGCATTAACCTGGCCTTACACTCGGATTGACTTTCAGATGCAGTTGCATCCCACAGATGCGAAGATACGTGTTCGGGCCGAGTGAAAATCGCTGTCCGTGTCCATGTTTACATAAATATTAGCTCGCCGGCGTTGCACATAATTGTTGTGAAAGATTGGCGTGAATTATTTGCGGTGGGCGTGGCATGCGGGCTCGGATTAGTCCTAATCAGCATTTTGCATATGAGGCAAACTTTCCCACGACCGCATGCCATAAGGTCTGAATTTTGATAAGGCTATATTTTTTCGAAATATATAATATATAAAAAAAATACTGACTTTGTATAATTACATACCTTTACCCGGTGTTTTTGGAGTGCTGGGATTTCCCCTTAAATGCATTTATGTTTCTTTTTAATTCATAAAGAGTCAAGAGGCATTCTTTGCTTTATACAGTTTGGGACTTTGGCTTTTTTACCAGAATTTCGTCTGCTGCAATTCCAGTGAATCATCGTGACGTTATTTTGCTGACCTTGTCATTACGTTTTAATCCAGTGCATGCATGCTGGGGTTTATGTTCGTTTTCGAAACTTGTTGTCATTGTTTACAGGCCCAGGACAATGGCCATTGTCCCCAGTTGTTTATGCATTTGCCTTAAAAACAAGAAACAAAGGAGTCCCCTCTTAATTCATATTTCCCGCTGATTGCTGATGTTAACCAACAATATTACATTTTCATCACCTACGAGAACCATTTGAGCCTTAATAACAGAGCTGTCCGACCCGCGCCTTTTAATTGCCCTTGTACGATAGCAATCTGTAGCTAAATAATATCTATTTAATTTATGCAAAACGCCAAGCGCCGTCACCTGGACTGGCGCCTCGGAATCGGTATCTCCACCGATTTGCCTGCCCGTGTTAACAATAATTGGCGGCAGCCGCCTTTGAGCGCGTGCGCAACGCAACCCGTTTAATCTAATTTCGTTAACCGACTGTGGGTAGCCGGCATAAGTATATACAGACATATATTTATTTCGGCCACTATCTGCCCGCCCGATCGAAAGACAATTAGCGAAATAAGTAGACGGGGAGCAGGGACCCGTGCCAGGTCTTAATTAATTGGCATGCATTGTGTGTGTTGTCGGACTTGATGCGATGCCAAGTTGGCAGCGATTATCCGCCTCGATAGGCGCGACTGAGGAGTTATGCAAACGTAGCAGGCCACTTCGGGGGCACTGAAAAAAATCTTCATAAATTTGGAGAGAAATCAAGGGACTGTAAAAGAATTTTTAGGTATAGAACTTAACGGGTAATGTGCAAAAAATAAATGTAAAAGGTGCTATTATGCTAGATGTTGTGAGTAGCCAAAATTTGTTTTTATAGTTTTATAAGAATAATAATACTATTTTTAACGAATTAAAATCTTAGTTATTTCTCTCCGTGTAGTTAGTCACAAATCTTGAATGCGCTTTATCTCGGATCTGATCGGTTAGAGTTGGAGTCTGGTTTGGATCGGATTGTGGTTGTCCTCCACTCACTGATCTTTTTTTTTTCAACTTCTCATTCGCCAATTTATGCAAACTTTGGAAATTGAAATTCATGCATACTCATTCAGTAGACATCAATTTGACGTAATGGGAATTACTTTACATATTACGACTAAATTTGTTCAGACCTCCATCGATCGGGAGTTTGAATGCAATTACTTAAAATATATATTCTAGTGTGCAAACTAGTTCTCTGCCTAATGATGTTAGCTCCCAGACACGATCGCGAATTTGAATTTCTAAATCAATTAAATGCGAATATAAACAAACATAAACTAAATACTTGGTATTTCCACAGCCCACGTGCTAGCGTAGGAATATTTTTTGATCTCCAAAGCAATAAGAAATATGAAATATTAAGAGGTTCTATCTGTCAGTCAGCTCTTCATAGAAGTTTGTCACGATTTCTGTATGTTCGAATATCTCAATTTGGATATCATTAATTGAATCTGTAGAATCTGTAGAAGGTAAGCCAGAAGATTGCTTCTTTCATCGGATCTTTTGTAGTATCAATTTGTTATTGAATGGCTGGCAGCTCATTAATGTTTTTCTCAGAATCGCAAGGCGCCAGTAAACTCGTCTACACCAGGTACATTAAGATGCTCGGGCGGATTAATCAGATTGCGTAATGCGTTGATGGATTCAATGATCGTGTCATCCTATATAGAGCTTTGACATGCAGATTTATATTTTCAATTAGATCTGAAATGTTATTTTTTGATATCTCTCTGTCTCTCTAGAGTTAATTTTTAGTAATTTCTCAAACACAGATGGCTGTAAATAGTCCAGCGATGAACCTGTCCGTCGCGTGCTCCTCATAAATTTACATTTAATAGGGAAGCTTACAAAATATTGTATACATTGGCGAATTAACACGATGAGGAAGGCATCTCTTTGATGACGCATACGTCCCATAAATTTTAAACTAACAGAGAAATCACTAGATTACAATTTAATGTGTTGTCTTGCTGCTAAGCAGAAAATTCTACCCAGCTAAAGGCTGACATATTGTTATATTTTTCGTACGTATAGCCAGCGACAATGAACTAAATACGCGAGACGTGTGTGCATGTTAATATATTTATTTATTACTTCATTTCATTATCTCTGGCAGGGGCACGTCGACTGGGGTACAGAGGATGGGGGTCACTTAGGCGTCGTCGCCGGAGTATTCATGGCACTCGTTTCAATTAGGCGAGGGAGGAAGAGAAACCTTTGACTAATAGCCACGTATGCCTAATGCGCCTTTAGCCGGGCAGGAGTATGTGACTTATCGACATCTATCGTGTCGTGGCTTCCGTTTCCTGCTTTTGGCAGTCAAGTGCCACTCGACGACGAGTCGCTACTTAACCTCTCAAGGAGTCGTCCGGCTTCCCGTCAGCCTCCCTGCCAGCCACCCTGCCACTCGCATTGATTATTAACACAAGGATGCCCCTCGTGTGCGTGTCCAGGCAAGGAGATTGCGCCTCGAGGAGTCGCATCGCCGCCAAATGGATATTAGATTTCTTTTGCCCAGGACTTTGACTCTGAGTTAATAGATTTTTTGTGTTTATCTGGTGACAGGCGGCGCACTCATTGATTGCCAATCAGCTCCCATCAAATGGGTTTCGGTCGGCTTTAATTCCAGGCTTTAACTCTCAGATACGCTATATATTTTTCTGCTGCCAAGCTGATAACAGGCTTTTGGCCGACGGCAGGCCATAAATACGCTCTCCCAGCTCATATCAGTGGCCGCATTACGCATACGCCACCGAGGCCTAGGCCACAAAACTAGCCTGCGCTTAAACACATGATAAATGTTGCGGACCGCTTGAAATCATCCTCCCCGTTCCATGGCAACGGAGAATAATTCCTGTTTTTTTTTCGCTGGAAAAAATAAATACACATACACTCATTCGTACGCATAAAATATTTCCCGCCAACATTTTAATTTTATGCGAAAATGAGCAATAACAACAAAGAAGACAAATTGGAAATAAACCGAAATGTTTATAGGTCTTTTATGGGTCCATGCAGTTGGCCCTACATCTGTTGGCACAAGGTCGGGCTAGTCGAATAATTCCATAACAATTGGTGGGACAGACGGACGGAGATGGACACATTATTGTCTCCCGGACAGCTGTCGTCTGGGGAAGTGTGAAATTTAATGCTATTTTTAAATCGAAGTGAATTTTTTGTTTGGGTTGTAAAAGAATTCATTGTTGGGTATACTAAATATCTCTATTTTGAAATTTGGATATTAAATTGTGTGGAAAACATTGGTTATTAAAAATGTAAAATTCTTTTGAAAAGTTTTTAATGTCTAATTAGACAACTTAACTTAACTCAAAAAATAACCGTGTATGTTTATTTTAGGCAACCAATTAGGTTTAATTTATGGGCCATCATTTTTTCAAACAACCAGGAAAATAATAAATAGACATTGTTTTTTTCCTGAAAAGTATTTATATATTAGAGACTAGACATTAGAAATGATCAATGAAAGCGAATATTTAATAGTTCTAAGAGTAATGCATTGAAACTCTATCAAATTTTGCAAAAAACTCCAAAGAAAAAACATCTTATACTTTTCTAAAAATACAGTTTATTTTTAATTATACATTTGGCGACTTTTTTTCATTTTGCATCAAAATTTCCTTGGAAACAAAAAATTGTTTTCCTTTTTTATAATTTTTCACTGGCCGCCTTACATATTCCCAAGACTGGTGGCCACAATTTTTATGAACTTTTGCTCCATTTCGAGTTACACTTTTGCATTGCGTGGCTGGCCAACTGCCAGCAGTGGAGATAGAGCCAAGAAAAAATGCAAACAGCCAGGGAAGAGTCGGTTCCCCCGTGACTTGGCGATTCCAGACTCCGTGAAACACGGAGGCCACCCAGCCAACCTTGAATCCCGTGGCGAAAGCAAGAGTTCAACTACCTATTTGGGTTTTTGTGCGTTGCACGGGATCGTTGATCAATTATTGCTGCCACTTTCAACCGGCCAAAAGATGTCCGAAGAAATAAAAACAAAAAACAAGAATAACAAACACACATATTGCCTGCGAGATAAGCGAGAAGAGGCTATAAATAAATGCAAAGCATTATAATGACAGCAATAACGAACACGCTGATGTCTCGGCACACCCCATTCATCAAGTTCGATGGGACACGCACGGCCGCAGCCTTAGAACTGGAGATCTCCCCATCCGATTCCGATTCGGAGTCCCCATTGGCATTTCCATATCCAGTCCGGAGAGTCGGGGAGTCCAGACCCCATCGGATGATGCACATTTCATTGAACTTTTTCGCTGTCCGCGCCTCGGTTTCGGGGATTGCGACAACATGTTGCACATGGCGGAGGCCTTCCAGCTAAGTGCAATATGAGTAGCACTCGTCGCTTAGAGATTATTTAAATCGCTGCCAGGCAGCTGCTCTATTCCACAGAGTAAAAAATTTGCTTTTTAGTCCAGTACATATTTTTAAAAATGTTTACCAATAATGCAAGTTCATTTGATGCAGTTCATTTTGAAACATGCACTTTTCCTCTTTTGAAAACACATTTTATCTTTCAGTGTTTTGATGAAAGGGGAAAAGTAATTTACTAGGGAACATTGAAAGCCAGTGGCAGTTTTAGCTTCTGTTTTTCTCCCCATGAAAACTGGCAACTACAACGGCAACTTAGCCACGTACTTGGGTCCAATCGGGGTCAGAATCAAAATGAGAATTAAAATCGAGATCGCGATCATACGGTGCCTTTTCTGGTTATTTATAATTTTTGGTTTTTGCGTTTTGTTCGGGTTGTTTTTCTGTCTGGCGATTTTATGTTGCCATTTGCCCACATCATTATCAAGGGAATTAACCCGAATACTAAACCCGGCGATGATGCCTCCCAGGAGACCAACCACAGGGAGTAGTAAAAGTGAAAAATATTTCCACTGCCCATTTATGCCAGGCAGCATCTATACGAAAATCCCTCAACAATGGTTTATTTTATTTATTGCCATTGTTATATATTCATATATCACATAGAATATTCCTTAAATAACCTGGGAAAATTATTCGCATTGTTTCCATCGATGCTGTCAGTCAAAAAACTGATATATGTATATTTGCCATTTTCGCTCTTGATGTTTCAATGACCTCAGTGTGAAATATGGAATATATAAATATTTCCCGAATTCCTAGGAAAAAAATTCAAGTTCAAAGTGTTTGTTTTTCATAAAGAAGATAGCAGACATTGCACCTGTGAATAATCTGATCAAAACGGATTCATCATTTATATTTTCCGCTTAATAATTAGCAAATTGTTTTATTATTTTGTATAAAACCTTTTCGATCGAATAACATATTTAACTGATATATAACTTCATTTAATATATATATCCAAATCATTTTCAAGTGCTCCAATCAATTTGCTACTGTTCCAAGGGTAATTTGATGCCCTGACAACAATGTAGTAATTATATAATTAACTCGGCTCATCTTGCATTCTCCCCTCTCCGGTTGCTTTCATTGAGGCATTGAGGCATTCCCATTTCATGCCCTGAATGTGGGTCTCGATCATCCATTTATTATGATTATGCCTCGGCAACCAAATCCCACTCTGTCAGCTGGCCAGTATCAGATTACGCCTTGGGCTTTTATCGGTTTAGCCATTCAAGCCATCCACAAAACTCTAACATGCAACAGTTGGTCTGGTTGGTCTGGGGTTAAGTGACTTTGTGGATTGTGGATTGGCAACTTGTATATTTCCATGCATTCTCGCCTTATTTATGCAAAGCTCTTTGTAAAATATTTCCCACCTAAAATGCAGACACTTAAAATGTTAAACATTCGGCCCAATCACATTGCCAAACGTGTTGATGCCAGCGTACGTGTTAACCTTAAAAATAAATAAAGTCAAATTTGGCATGCAAATCCTTTAAATCAAACAAAGGGAATTGCTGAGGGCGGGTCTCTGGGGCGGGCAAAGGGCGTAACAAATAAGCCAAGGCCAATAAACGTCGGCAGGCGACACGCCAGCTGACAGCCAACTCTTTGGCATCCCTCCCCGTTTGAGCCTACATACATGCAGACATACAGTACGTACAACCCATCCCCACGGCAAGTACATCACAAAACAAATTGGAAAACATAAAATCAACAGAGCTAATAGTTCACTTAGGGGCGCAGAGCCGGCGACAAAAAGTACGCGACGAACCGAACAGCGCCCTTTAAAATGTTGTACTTGGCAAGGCGAATGCTGAATACTCTTGGCTAGAAATGTAGTTAATGTAGAGAAAGAAGACAAAATATGAATTTTATTCGAATATAATTTATGTTATGAGTTTTATCTCAATCAGTATTTCTAAGATATTAAAATGAAATGGACCTTTGCACTCCCAAATATTCTAATAAACCTTAATTTAGGGTACTCCCAGTCTGCGGCTGTCTTCGTGACAGTTGCCGGTGCTGGGTTCTGCCTCTTTTGCTGTCATGGCAAGACGGGTCTTTGGTCTCTGGTCTCTGGTCTCTGGTCCCTGGCTCGGATGACATAGTGGCACAGTTTTCCGTGTACGCGTTGCCGGCACTTGGGCTGGCCGTCTGCGACCAAAGAGAGCCCTTTCATATGCCCCCTCCAGTCATATTGAGCCGATTTACTATTGAAAATAAAATTTTATTAGAATTCTCCACACTTTTTGTGTCTCCTACGGAACTCTGGGGGTTTCCCTTCATTGGCTCTTCCCTGGAGGTCTTCGTCATACCGCCTTTAAATGTGCAACGCTCTGACGACTTTTGGATTTGATGTGCGCGCAGCTTTTTACGACACTCGCCACTTTGAGACGAAAATTTGTGTTGATTTAAAACAAAAAGTGGGGATTTTTTGCCGGCACACGCAGCTGTTGCTGCTGCTTCTGCTTTTGCCGCTAGTTTGAATAAATTTTTATTGCTTATTGGTTTTAGGAATTGCATATGGTACGGACAAGAAATGACCGGCGGATACAAAGCGGAAAATCATAATAACTCATAAATTCATAAGTGAAATGTACGAAACTTTGATTTGATTTGGGCCAGGCCAAAGCGTTTTATTTATTATGACTATGCTTTCGACACTTTCCTGGGCATTTACATGAACCGCGCTCCGTCCACGCCCAAGTTTGCCGGCTAGGTCCCAATAATCAGTGGTACGTGCGTCCCATTCTAAGCAAACAGCCGGAGTACAAGTATTATTCTGGGCCTGTGCCTCTGTGCCTCCGCGGGAGCCAGAGCCAGACAATTGCGTGTGCCTCTAGCCACAGGCGAGGTCAGAGCAAAAGCTCTGGAAACTGAAAATGGATATGCTTGTCAGAGTAATTGAGTCGTTGCAGAAATATAATCACGATTCGGGTTCTGAAACATTTCTAGGAGTATTGTTCTTAGGATTTTTATTGATTTATTTACCAAAAGATAAAATACAAACTTTATAATAATAACCCCTGCTGTATATATTAAAGCGGCACCTCACTCGGGACTGAAGGGGTCGCCTCTGACATTGGCCACGCGGTGCGCTACGCGGTCTCCATGCTGCACGTGCTGGCGGCTTTCCGTCTGTGAACTGCATAAACGCTGCCTCATTATGTCAGGAAGCACATAGTGAGGAGCATGGAGCCAAGGGGGACAGGAAGGAGAGGCGGCCAGAATCGGCAGGAATTCGTATGTTAATGCTACAAAATCAAATTCCTCTTGGGGGGATTGTTCAATTTGTAGAGCTGTTTGTTTTTTGCGCCTAATGATACCATTAAGTGGTCTGGGCAGATTGTTGTACAAGCTTCTCGAAGCTGGGATAAGAATGATGTAAGTGCACGCATATGTGTAGACAACGATTCGCAAGTCGAAAGAAGACTTTTCAGATTCAAAAATATAATTCAGAAAGCTTGTCGCACTTTGAGTTGTTCTTTTTTGAGACGTGACCGTATTTGTTTTGTGATCTGTGGAATTTGTTATATTCATAGCTTTCGATTTTAATGGAATTTAAAATTGGTTACCACTGTATGACACATTTTAATTTATATGGAATCACCTCTCTCTTATTTGTTTTAAAAATAGATTTCTTGTTATAGGTTATTACCACTTGATCTGCTTTTTAAGAGTACAAAGTGAAAGGGGTATATATAACGTTGAGTTAGTTTTTCCAAGTGTTTATTCTCAATAATTAATATTTTATGACTTTTCCTATTAAGAGATAGTCATAAAAGTACGCATACTAAGTGCACAAATTAAGATACGGATCAGAGCGGGTTTTCTTTTATTTTATATACAGACATACATATATGTTAGGTTCCCATGTGGAATAAAAAGCCGACCGATCGATGTATCATGACGATGACGAGTCACTGATCGCCGAAATGTTTTGGGTGAACTGTCAGCTGGCTAATTGAGACAAGAAAACACTTTTACTTAATGCTCACAATTGAAAGTAATTTGCATTCCAGACCCAAGGAAAAATAACAAAAAATATAGAATGCGGCGTGAAAGTCACGACTCCAAATGTTGTTTCTTGTCCGATTCTTGTTGCCTAAGTCGCGCTTGATAAATATTAATTGTCCGCTGACAATTTGAGGTCAGCGGGATAGTTTCCGAATGTAAATTGTATCTGAGCCTTGTATCTATATCTGCTGGGTAGCTGGCGCCCATTAATTGCGTTAGATTATGCACATATGGCAAGTGGAGTGGTCCAAAAGTGGCTTGGGAACTTCTCTAAATAAATAAAACTGGCTCCGGTTTATCAGCTGCCCTTGGCCACGGGCAATTACAAAATATATTATGTGTAGAAGCTGAGCTCACAAATGATTTATTGGCCGTGCGATTAGGGTCTTAACGCAGCCGAGTTGACAAAAATTGTATTTATGGGATCATGATTCACATTGATCTCTGACATGCCGCGCCGACACAGTGCCCCTCATAAACAAAGTACTTTTAATCTTCGGTT
>JAEIIM010004552.1:0-13233 GCA_018874515.1 Drosophila greeni | reverse complement strand
AAAAAGTGTTCTAGGAATTCAAAAAGAAAACTTTGTCAGCTGAACTCCCAATGAAAGACTTCTTTTGATCACTTTTGAGTTTGCTTTGAAATACACATATTCTTTGGCATATTAAATTTCCCAAGAACCACTGCACTCTTTCTACTCCACTCTCGTTTTTTATTATTTTTTTTTTTCGCAAAACGCCCCACATTTCTTTATCAGAAATGCAAAATGTATCAGCGATAGCCCAGAAAAGATAACTAGAAATGTGCTCACTGTTCTACAGCAAATAAGGCAAAGAAATCGATTTCTGTTTTTGTTGATATTATAAAGCAAGAAGCTACATTAGTTCCACAGATATCAGGTATAGCTACGTAGCAAGCAACTACGTCAGAACGGGGCCCAAACGATCCAAACGGAAGTCGAAATCAATTGAGTGTGGTTTTCCATTGTGACCTCCTCCTAATTGGATTTCCCCCTCAGGGGACATTTTGAGCTGTCTGTCACACTGTGCAAAAACCGGCAATTGCATAATCCCCGGGCAAAATGTAACCCAGTTCTCCTCAGACACACCAGACCCTCGGGAATCACTGTGCTTCTTAATGGAGGATGATGGGGCTGCTGGCCAGACAAGGGAAATTGAAAGCCATTAAGTACCTTTAAAAATAAAAGCGGAATACTACTACTAACCGCATGGCCCACTGGGATGATACATATGCTCTCGGGAGAGATATATATATGTTTTGCTGCTTCAATTATTCAAGAGTACGAGTCTCAGCCAGCGACTTGTGACCACAAAAATCAAAAGAAATTACGCACGAAAAATATCTTGAAAATGCCATAAGTTGTATATAGATACACACAGCACAGACTCATCACAGATACAGATACACACACTCGAACTGTGGCAAACTATTTCCGTATTGAGTTCTCTTTTTCCGATGCCCTGCAACGGATCTATTTGGGCATGTTGCACACAGTAAAAATCTAATTATTTAGATTTAAGATCATATAGTGATTTCTAAATAATTTATTTCCTTATAAAAGCCTTACATCTTTCACTCTTAAACATTTGTCAAATGAAACACTAGCCTCTTTCCAACTCAAAAATGTCTTTGTGACATTTTTCAAATGGTATTTTCGAGCATTTAAATGAGAATATATTCATTCTTTGGCTTAAATTCCACAAACAAATTATGAACGTGTTCCAAAAACATTCTCTTAATATTTATAGTTTAACCAAAATATATTTTCAAGATGGCATTATTTTCGTTTTGAATTTCGTTTTCATTTTCGTTTTGATTTTATATTCTTTTTCCTTTTTCTTTCGTTTGTTTTTTATTTTCCTTTTTGTTTCATTTTCATTTTCCTTTCGTTTAATTTTGTTGTTTTTTATTTGATTTTATGACTTTTGTTTGGCTTTTGGAAATTGCATTGACCTAGAAGTTAATATGGCTGTTTCTTTGGGGGATCTTCAACTCTTGGGAATACCCTTCCCTAAGTTTTGCACTCTCTCCCTCAAACTCTCTCCCTCTCTCTTTGCTTTCTCTCTGTGTATTTTGAAAATGAGCATCATTATGAATTCCCGAACTGTTTTTTGTGTGTATATTTTCAAATACTTGCCTCTGTGCAACGGGTGTATGGGTGTGTGGGCGATTGGGGAAGCTGGCTCCCGGCTGAGATCGTGGAGGCCCACGGGCCCATTCCTTGTCCGTCGGTTGCCAGCGCCACGAGGAAAAGCGGGAAACGCGTTCCGATTTTCTGTGTCGAGAGGGAAAGTTTAGTTTCAGTTTGAGATTTTTCTTTGCAATTTAATTTGGCCAAAAAAAACAGAAATTAAAAAGCAAACCGAGACAAACCCGAATAAACATAACGATTTCGGGCGCGTGCCAGGCGACGGGCGGTGGGCGGCTTTCGGCGGCGATGTATCCACACATATAATATGATTTTCCGCTCTCAGTGCTCTTTTTAGTTTCTTTTTTTTTTTTCTTTCATTTATTTGTATTCTTTTCTCTGCGGTTTTTGCCGGCTGTTGTCGTCGTCGTCGCGAGCGGAATGCCGGTCCCCACTCGCGGTTCTCCGTTCAGTTCTGCTTGAGTTTCTGGCGACGAGTGACACACACAGAGGGCACTGCCAATAAACGACAAACGAAAAACGAAACAAAACTCAGTTCTACACACAGATTCTAAACGATTAAAAGACACGAGACACGCACACAAATCTACACACAAATCTACACACAAATCTACACACAAATCTACACAAATCTTCACCTGTCACCGTGCCTTAGACGATGCCCAATAACCGCAACCGTAATCGCAATCGAAATCGCAACAAACGCAATCGAAATCAAAATCAAAATCAAACTCAAAATCAGAATTCCAGCCAGGATCAGCGGGTGGAAGGGGAGGAGGAGGAGCAGCAGCAGCAGGACTCTCACCAGGAGATAGCAGAAAATGATAATGGAAATTCTGGCAACGTTTCAAATGGGCCAGCAGAAAGTCATAATAATAGCCGAACCAGTGAAGATGTGACAAACAACATCGAACGAAACGTGGAAAGCGAGGAAAACGAAGAAAATTCGGTGGAACCAGCAACACTCATCGAAAAAGAAGAAGAAGATCTAGCTGTGGAAATGGGTGCCAAAAACTCAAAGCATCAGAAGGAGAAGTCCGCCAAGAAAGCAAGTGATGGAAAGGCCGAAGAGCAGGTGCGACCGGGGCCCACGATTATCCGAAGGCCACCTGGCAGTCCACGGCAGGCCAAGGTCATAGTTCATCGGATAGTAAGGGAGGAGGATAAGCAAGATGATAAGGCAGAGATTCAACAAGAGATTAAAGTCTTGGAGGAGACCAAAGTGGAGGTCAAGGCAGAGCCACAAGAAGAGGCAGTAACTGAGGGAGTAACTCAGGAAGCTGTAGAGATTATAACTAGTCCAAAAGCTGAAGAACCTGTTGCGTTGTTGGGTGAATCTCCAAAGGTGGAATCCCCCAAGGAGCAAGCTGAAGAGCCACAGGTACCTAAGGAACCCGAGCAGTATGTCCTGCAACTTCAAAAAGCCATGGAGTTTGTGGAAAATGCACACAAACAGCATGTGGCTCTGGTGCAAGATCAGCAAAAGCCCGAGGAAAAGGAGACTCAAGAAGAGGCACAAGTCAAGCTGAAAGCACAAGAGGAGAAGGGATCAGAGGATATTGAACCAAATCTGAAGGATATACAACTAAATCTGAAGGATAAAGCACAAAATCTGAAGGATACAGCACAAAACCTAAAGGAAGAGTCAGAGACACAAGCACAACAGCATCAAGTCACAGAAGAAGATTTCCCAGTGGAAACTTCTGGTCCTCCTAAAGTCATAGAAAAGCTCCTAAAACAAGTTAAATTTCAAGAGAATCAGCAAGGGATTACCCCTCAACCTGACCTTGCTGCTCCTCCCCAGAAACCCCAGCACACCTCCAAGGTGATCATCCATCAGATACGCCTCGAGACCGACGAAGAAGAGCGCAGCCGCAAGGGTACCAAGCCCACCATCGAGGAGATCAGCAGCACTCAGGGCTCCCAGCTGGGCACCCTTTCCCCTCCTCCCCGCTACCTGGTAGAGTCACCCAAGAATGTGTCCACCGCTGGGCAGTTCTCACGGTTCGCCAGAGATGTCCAAATCCAGGAGCTGGAGCTCAACAGCGATTGCAGTTCCGGTGAGTTTAACTCGCTGCAGTCGCCTTTGGTCTGCGAAGTGGACTCGGAATCGGAGGGAGCCTTGGGACCAGAGCGATCTCCGTCGGATCCGCAGCTGCCGTCCAGCAGCCGAGTGGAGCAGCAGGAGCAGCTGCGTCAGAAGCGCGCCCAGAAGAGGAACGCCCTCGAGTCGCACTTCCTGCCGCAGCTGCTGAATCCGCGCTACCTGGACAGCATCCTGGAGGAGAATGGCGAGACGCAGTTCAGGAATTCCGCTGGCACCGCCTCCTCCTCCGGTGGAAGCAATGATCAGGCGGGGAATCGCACGCCCAAGCTCAACGAGACCTTTCCCAAGTCCCAGTTGGACTTTAGCCGTCGGCACAGGCGGCGGGAGGAGGCCCCAGCGCCCCTCAAGCTGGAGACCAAGTTCCTGGAAGAGCCCAGCGATCTGGAGAGTTGCTCCCGCCTTCAGAGCGCCTTGTCGCCCCAGTCCGAGGACGCCGAGCTGGTGTACCTCAGCTCCTCCGCTTCGAGCAGCGTCTCCGATTTGATGGAGCTCGAGCTGGAGCAGGCGGCCGCCCTGGCCGAGCGGGCTCTGATCGATCTGGACACGGATGCCAGCCGGTTGATCCGTCGGCCGGATGACGAGATGAGCAGCACCAGCACCACGACGGCGGAAAGGAGCGAGACGGAAGCGGAAACCGAGGCGGAGACGGAAACGGAGACCGAGCGCGAGGCGACGGAGAGCCGTGAGAGCACACCTGTTAACACGCTCGCCGCTACGCCCACGCCCACGCCCGTGCCAGCGGAGAGAGAGCAACCATTAGCAAAAGATTCAGATACAAATGTATCTGGCGGATCGTCGGCCAGTTTCGGGGCAGCGTCTGCGCTGGCGGCCACGCGCGAGGAGTTCGTTCGCAACATGGACAAAGTGCGCGAGTTGATCGAGATGACGCGTCGCGAGCAGGAGCAGCAGCAGCAAGGTGAAGACACGACGCCGCGATCGCCGTCCCCGCCGCCGGTACCCCCGCCCCCCGCGGCCATACACCAATACACTCCCCTAGAGAACACCCAAGCACCATACCTCATGCCCCTGCAGCTGCTGCGGCAGGAGTCCAATGACTCGCACTGCTCCGACAGCACCACCCACAGCCAGTGCACGGCCATCAATCTGGCCAGTCCCCCGCTTCCCAGCACCCAGCAGCCACCCACTCCCCCCATCCGTCAGAAGCCTGCACCCATCACGCCTATTCCCCAGCCAGAGCCAGAACCCTCAGAGCCTTCCGTTGCAGGTCAGGACATCGACACGGACACCGACACAGACGCCATTAAGAAGCTGCGTCTGCTGTGCACCGAGCAGCTGGCGTCCATGCCCTATGGCGAGCAGGTGCTGGAGGAGCTAGCCACCGTGGCCCAGAACATAGCCGATCAGTCGGATCACACTAGGATGCCGTATCCCATGCCCCAGCTGCCGCACATCAAGGAGCTGCAGCTGTCCCAGTCGGAGGTTGGCAAGTCATCGTCCTCTGCCTGGCTGGGTCTGCCCACTCAGTCGGATCCCCAGCTGCTGGTCTGCCTCTCACCTGGCCAGCGAGAGCTGCTGGATGCCCAGACACAGCCGGATGACCTGCTGGATGCCCACCAAAAGTTCGTAGAGCGACGGGGCTACCATGAGCTGAGCAAAGCGCAGGTGCAGGAGCAGGAGAAGCTGCAGGAGAAGCTACAACAGGAGCAAGAGCAGGAGAGACAGCAGAGCGAGATGCTCAAGACGGCGGCCATGATGCGAGAGTTGCGCAAGAGCCTGTCGCCCTCGAATGTGGACGCCGCACCGCCCCCGGTGCCGCCGCCGCCGGTGCCGGTGAAGAGCGCCGAAACGGCGGCCAAGGCGAACGCCAGTGCTCATCCAAACGCTAAAAGAGATGACGCAAGCGGGCCAAAACAGAAGATCGCAGCGGAGGAATCGTCATCGCTTGAAAATAAACCAAGGCGAGCAGCTGATCCCCTTGAGCAGCATCATCAGCAGCAGCAGCAGCAGCAGCAGCAGCAGCAGCAGTCGGCAGAGCACCGCCAGAGCAGCAGCACCATCACCACAGAGACCATGACCAGTTCGAGCAGCAAGTTCCCCACGCTGGACAGCAAGTTCCCCACCCTGGACAGCATGGAGAGTGAGATGGCCAGAATGTTCCCACAGCACAAGGCCCAGGACATCTTCGAGGAGCAGCGCAAACGCTTCTCCAACATCGAGTTGCCCACCAGCCAAAGGGAGGGTCAGACGAAGCGCTACTCGAACATCGAGACCAGCAGCTACGAGTCCAAGAAGCGACTGGAGAACGGCCAGGTGGTGTACGATGTGAGCAGTTCCAGTCACGAGAAGAAGCAGGAGGGTGATCCGCCCCCAGAAGAGCAACCGATCGCCCCGCCGCCCATCCCCCCGCCGCCCATTATGTCAGCGGCGAAATTAAACGGCGGCGGCAGCACCTTCATTGATGGAGACGGTAAAAATAGCCGAGAGAACGGCGGTGGCAACGGTACGTATGAGGAATTTCGGCAGCGTGCCAAGGCCGCCGTGGATGCCATTGGAGATCACCAGCAACAGCAGCAGCAGAACGGCTTGGATCAGGACCGCGTGTTCAAGGACTTTGACAGGCTCTCCCAGCAGATGCATGCCGAGCTGCAGACCACGCGGGAGCGGCGAGAGAAGTCCGCCTCGCTCTACGATCTCAGTGGTTTGACCCGATCCTCGCTGGGCCAGCAGAAGCTGGACGAGCTGCAGCAGCGCCGGCATGCCCACATGCAGGAGCTGGAGAAGGAGATCGAGCGCTCGGCTAGGTCCCGGCAGGAGCGCCTCTCCTCGGTGCCACGCCAAATGGAGGCCACTCCGCCGCACACCCGCGAAATACCCATCGAGCTGGAGTCGCGTTCCCGCCGGGCCGAGTCCCTGTGCAACCTCAACGAGCCACCGCCACGTCCGCACACCACAGTGGGTCACTACAATCATCCTAGTTCGGCGCAGGACGACTGGTCGCAGTATGCCAGTGATTTGGGTTACTCGGAGAATATAGCCCGGCCCTTTGCCCGCGAGGTGGAGATCTGTTACCAGCGACAGAACCAGAATCCCCATCAGAGAACCACCCATGGCATCCGGGCGCCGAGACTCTCCGCCAGCACGAACGATCTGAGTAGCTCCAGCCAGTACAGTTTCGATAGCTACAATGCCTACGGCGGCCGGAGGACACATGCCCCCATGCTCAACCAGGCCCAGCAGCCGCAGCAGAGGCCACATTACGGCAGCTGCTACTCCATGATCGAGCGGGATCCCAATCCGCGTTACATCAGCACCACGTCCAGGAGAGGGGTGAGTCCGGCGCCAGCACCACCACCACTGCAGCAGCACCACAACCCGCAGCAACAGGTGCCGCCGCCCGCCTACGATCGCCAGCAGAGGAGGGCCTCCCTGCCACGGGAGCTGCACGAGCAGCAGCTGAAGTACATCCTGTCCAAGGAGGAAGAGCTCAAGCTGGAGGTGGAGCGCCTGCAGCAGGAGCGTCGCCGCCTCATGGAGGAGATGCAGCGGGCTCCAGTGCTGCCGGCCCCGCAGAGGAGGGAGAGCTACAGGCCCGCCGCCAAGCTGCCCACCCTCAGCGAGGACGAGGTCTTTCGCCAGCAGATGGCCGAGGAGTGGATGAACAAGGTGGCCGAGCGCGAGGAGCGGCGCCAGCACAAGATCATACGCATATCCAAGATCGAGGACGAGCAGGACCACTCGGCGGTGGACAGGGCCACCATAAGCGATGAGTTTCTGGACCGCGTCAAGGAGCGTCGCCACAAGCTGGCCATGCCGGCGGACAGTGACTGGGAGAGTGGGGCGGAGTCGCAGCCACAGCCGCACTCTGCGTCCCAGGCGGCGGATTCCGATGCGGAGGCGCCTCCACCAGTGCGCATTCTGGAGGGTCAGTCGGAGGCCAATCTTCGCCAGCTGCCGCGTCATTTGCGGGAGTTCGCCAAGTTCTCGACGAGCGAGCAGCTGCCCGACGGCGGCCAGATGGAGCGGCACGAGGAGCAGGAGCGCCGGGAGGAGGCCACGGACAACTCGCACAGCAGTGCCAGCAAGAAGACGAGCATCGTCAAGACGTACAAGGTGTCGCGGCTGCCGCCATCCGTCCAGGGTGAGTTTCCCGGCCAGCTTTCCGGGGGAAAGCGGGGCCGCTTCTATCGGGAGCGCTCGCAAACGGCACGGCTCGTGAGTCATAACATCCCCCTGGAACTAACCAGTAGTAACAGCTCATCAGCAGACTCCCCTCCCGGTTGTGGTTCGCCCTCGGCGAAAGGTTCCTCCTCCTCCATCCCATTGTCCTCGATCCCATCCTCATCGGTCCAGTCCCCCAATGAGGCATCCCCTGAACTGGCTTCCAGTACTCCCGGCATCTTGGGCACCGCCTTGCTGGTGGGTTTGTCCCTGCTGACCGCCTGGAACAAGTTCAGCTAGATCACAGCATCCTCCTTCTCCTAGATCCCACTCCCAGATCCCACATTAAGCCTCATTTTGATACGTAATATATCTAAAAAGCTGCTCATTACATCCTATTCATGTACAAATTGTTAGGAAAATATTAATTTGTTATAACATCAAGTTGAAAATTCATATTTTCAAACCTTTTATCGAAAGATGTTGAAGTCTCCTTCACTTTCTCCATCGGTGACTAGCCATCCTGCTCACTCACACAAACTCCCTCATCCACACAGTCACAACCACTTGGTGTTGTCTCTATCTCTCTCTCTGTCTTTTGTAAATTTCTATCTCTCTCTATCTCTTCCGATTGTTCATTGCTCGCGAAATCCTTATGCTCCCTCCACACACACAGACGAGGCCACAGAACCCGGCTCCAGGAGCAGCAGATTCCGCGGGACAGAAACAGATCCCTCCGCCGGCAAGATCGGTGGAGATCTGAACGAGTTCTTCGCCGGCTCGCCCTTCCGGTCGAAAATCTTCGAAGAGTTCGACAAGTACTGGCGCAACTTTGGGCACTCGGCACCCAACACTTTCTAGGCAGATCCTTTGAGTCGTCAGCTGAACCACAAACCGAATGCTTTAACCGCTGCTCACCCCCTTGAACCCTGACCCCAATCCTTACCCGGCAGCTGCTGCATGCCGCATATCCCCGCCCCTCAGCTCATGATATATATATCTCTATAAACGATGTATGAACGTTGATAATTTTGTCCAAAATTTTGTTTGTGAAACCTTGTTAAATGTTCCAAAAAAATATTAATGATAATATTCTAAATCTAGTAATAAAAACGAAAACGAGAATTATATTTAGTGTTGTTTAATGTTTAATAAACGAAACTATTTGATTAACCAAAAGTTGTTTACTTGCATTCATTCGATTCTTGTATATATACTCTGCATGCGATTTCCTATATATATAGTTGTCTGTCCCGAGAGAGAGGCGATGTGCTTGAAAACTAATCCGTGTTTGTGTAAAAATAAAATTAAAAGTTATACCAAAGAAGCTGTTAGACAGGACTAGATACTTGACTGTCCAAAATAATTATTTATTAATTAATCTCCTCTTGTCTAATGGCTTGCTTAAGCTCTGTAATTAAGTAATTGCCTAATCCTAGGCTTAAGTTAATTTTAAGACATCATTTGGCTTTTGTAATCTGCTGGCTTTTGCTTTAATCTCTGAGTGCTCAACTGCCCCCTGTGGGGCTTGCAATCGGCTTAACCCATTCGCGGCATCGCAATTTTAATCCAAATCCCCTCCTTAAAACCCTCAGTCCGCCCCCCAAGAAAAAACACAAAGAAAACGAGAACGAGCTGTAAGAATAAGACAAGAGAGCGAAAGCGAAATTGCGATTATGCGGAAATTTTAAATTAATTCCATTCAATTGCATGGACACAAAGTGCAGGCCGACAGACGATCCGTTTGTTTAAAATGGGAATTACGAAAAAACGGGGGCAATTGAGCTTTAGAGCGAGTGCACAGGGAGAAAATAATAGATACATTGTAATATAAAAAAATATATAATATATAATATAAAATATATAACTCTTCAATATTTTGCTTGAATAAAGGGTTCTTCAAGGAAAAATTCCCACTCAGATTGGCTGTACTTTTCCGTAATTTCTCTTTTGTATTTCTTATTAACTAAATTAATTTTCTATGCATTTTCTCTCTGTGTATCTACCCAATATGCATGCAGACAGTGCATCGCACAGACGTTGCCTAAGATCTAACCGAATGGTTTCATTCATTCAGACAGAGCCACCACGTCCGAGGCAGACGCCGCCGCGCCTCCAGAGTCCGGGTCCGGGGGAACGGGCACGGGTCTGGTGATGGCTGCTGTCCGGCTGCGACCACGTCCGGCCAAGCAAACGCGCTTCCTGCTCAACGCCCAGCAGCTGCAGCAGCAAAGACAGCGACGCAGCTGGTCCGAGAGCGATCTGCTCAAGGAGATTGACAGCGAACTGCAGCTGGCCAAGGGCTTCCTCTATGCGAATGGTGTGTCAAAAAGAACCCCCAGCTCCTGTCCCCCATCCTTTCCCACCCAGACTTGTATCTTAACCCCTTCTGCTCGATATATTTATGTTAAGTTTATTTTTAACCCTCTGCCATTGAATTTTGCACACCTGCCTGAAAGTAGGCAGCGAAATTTTAAACTTACAGCACATTGCGTATACGACGTGAGGGCTTCGCGGTCACTTGCCACAAACGGAGAAGCATATACCTATATCGATCTCTATTTGAATCTGTATCTCTATCTGTATTTGTAGCTGTATCTGTAGCTGTCTCTCCTGCTGTATTTGTATCTACAGATGTATATGTATCTCTATCTGTATCTCTATCTGCAGTGGGTCCATAATTTACGACCCACTTGAGTCGAAAGATCTCTCGCCTTTTCTCTCTCTCTCAGCTTCCTCTCCTCCTCCTGTGTCTCTGTTTACGAAAGCATAAAAAAAAAGCCTGTTGTTTATGCTAGCCGAGGAAACTCGGGAAAAATCATACGAAATTTTTGTGGATTTTTCAACCAGAGAACGAGAACAGCGAGGCGTTCAACAAATTTGTTAGTCGCTGCGCTCGCCTCAAGTTGAGATTTTCTCCTTCGACTGGCTGGGTTCTTCTCGTATTTTTTTTTTGTGGGGGCCTCCGAAAAATACGTCCAAGCAACCTGGCCGAAAATTCAAACCGTTTCGTAGTCGTCGTCGTGTTAAAGTCGTGCGAGCAACGCGAAGGCGCGTCAGCAGGCGAGAAAAAATAGAATAGCAAAAGGAAAAAAAAAAGAAAAAGATATAGAATATAGCGCCGAGAAGTCGGAAGCCACAGAGATTGGAAATCAGAACGAAGTATTCTCCTTCTATATTCTTTCACCAGCTAAAATGGGGCAGGGTTAGTTGAGAGTGTTTTGTGTGTGTTTTGTATTCCTCAAATTTGTTTGTGTTCCACGAGATACGCGCGCGCGTATCCCACAGATGCATTCCAAGTGCAGTGAAGTGAAGTGCAAATAGAGTGACGAATATTGAACATATTCCAAAGTCTCAAAAATTTGTTCCCTGCTATTTTTTGCAGAGCACACACCAGGCACGACCACCGCCGCAATGTTTGCGCCGAAATTCAAGGCGCGCGCGCCGCCAGGCTCAGGTAAATTGTGCGAGTATCTGACGGATGCACGGATGCATCCGCAGTCGCAGTCGCCGCCCACGACACAAGTGTGACAAATGGCAAAACATGACGTTTTCAGCGGGCCGTCTTTTGATGATCCCGGCGAGTGTCAGAGGCGGGTTGAGTGGATCTTTCGGCGGAGTCAACTTTCCACCTTGCCACCGCTGACTTATTCATTTTCAAATTTATGGCCCGTATTTATAGATCGTTTTTTTTTTTTACTGAACTTGATTTGGCGTTTTTCTGGGCGTTTTGTTTATTTTAAATATTTCACATTAGTTCGCACGCAGATCGCAGATTTCCACATGATTTAGGCAAGCATCATTCGGAAAATCCAGCATCCAAAATTGAAGCTGGAGAACGCGAGGTGCGCCATGGCTAAATATACAAGATGACGTAAAGTCCTAGCCAAGGCGGAGAGTATGGAATATTTATTACAATATTTGCAATGTTCTCAATTGTTGTTCCCGCGTGTTGTTCGTGTTGGACGCCCACGCGGGCTTTTACAGCCTCCAATAAAAATGCCAGCTAAATAGAATCAACACGGAGGAGATGAGGAGCCACTGGCCACCCTCCGCCATGTCGCCATCGCGATCCATTTGATGTTGTTCTGGCCGAGATTTTCCATTTCACATTTCCCATTCACCAGAAAGAAGAAGCCAAGATCGCCGTAAAAAATAAACCCCTTTGAGCACGCAAATCCATCAAAACTTTCATTCCCTGATCGCCGTCATCTGATGGCATTATCTTTGGCTTTTCGATCTCTCTCCTACACACATTTATTTAAAGCATTAATTTGTATGTTGTTATTTTTAAAAATGTTCCCCCCACCCCTCTTAGGTTTTTTTGTACGTTTTTTCCTCGTTGCCAAAGAATGGAAAATATATAAATTTCAAGACTTTTAGTGAGTGAAAATAATTTATAGTTCGGTATAAATTCAGTTGAACTTGAACGAATCGCCTGCTGGCCATTGGGATGGCGATTTAATTTTGCTTGATGACGTTGCCATCGGTGGGGATTATCAATCTGTTGAAAGGAGATCTTAATAATAGGAATTGGAAAAGAATTTTTGGAAAGAGTAAATACTAGAGGGAAAGATGTACTAATTGTGTACAAATATTGGGAAAATTTAGGCAGCATTTGTTATTATTTATTTGAAGGATTAACTTTTAATTAGTTGCAAAGTTAAAGACATAAGTAGGCAGTCTTGGTAATCCTTTAATAATGTCATATAAATCTTTTGTGGCTTAAATATTTAAACCATTTTACCAAAAGAGGATTTTAAAACCATTAAATTATTCATAAAAATAGAAAAAATACTGTATAAATTTTTAATTTATTTCAAACACAATAATTTACCTAAATTGATGATCTCTTTTATTAATCCCATTGGCTTCCAATCAGTTCCGGCTGAACCGCAACTATGCACTCCATAAATAACCCCAAGTCGTGGGGGAGTTCCCTCTTTCTCCTTCGCCCGAACCGGAGGGAGTTCCCCCCTTTTTCTTTAACCCCCTCACTCCCCCTCCGAATTCCACATAAATCAACTCAGGAAATGCTCTTAATTTGCCAGAGCCCAGCCGCCGCACCCATTTTCCATTTCCACACTGACAGGTCGCACTCTGTCTCGGAACTCCGGAGCTCCCAAACTCCCGTTGTTCCATCGGGTGACAGGTTGCATCGATGCCCCGGCTATGGCACTCCTCCAGAACTATTTTCCAGACACACACACACACACTTTGTGTGTGAATTTTACATGGCCACCGAGAGCAGTATATGGGTTCCGCGATTGGAAAAACATTTTACAAAGTGTCCAGAGTTAAAATTAAAAAGTTCCCTCATTGCAAGGAGACACAGAGAGAAAATTGTAGGGAGAAATTAAGAGAGATGAAATTTAAATAAATATAAATAA